>JAYMTF010003977.1:0-14083 GCA_036897485.1 Pelargonium nanum | reverse complement strand
ATTAATACATAAAAACAAAATAATATTTAAGAGTACGTTTATACAATATGTAAAGAAATAATCCAATCAACATAATATGCACCTCAATAATTAAAAAAAAAATTGTTCATGTAATATGTTAAACAACATTTGACTCTCAAGTATTTTTATTAAACAATAAATAATCTAATTGCACCGTGTATATACCTTAAACATCTTATTTATATATTTCAGTTTTTTGTTTATAACAACCATTTTTTTCGTAACATAACAACCAATTTAAATACTAAAAACAATTGACCGTTCAATTTATAAGGTCAACCTTTTATTTCAAAATGTCAATTTTTTTATAAGAACATCTAACCTTTGTATTAAAAAGGTCAACCTTACTTGTATAAAGGTCTACTTTCATGTTTAAATTGGGGGTATATATGGAAATTGGATTTGATTAACTTTCTGCTTCTGCTTCTGACAGAAGAAAAAAATTTTGCTTCTTGAAAAACAATAATAATTTGAAAAGCCATCTAAAATCACATTGTAAGATGCAGTTTGGTCTTCTGCAATAATTTGATGTGACAATATGTAAATGGGTTTGTCGGGCTAAAAGCCCTCTAGTAATGTTACCAAACAAGCCCTAAAAAGTTTTATCTAAACATTTTGCTAAAATATTAAACGGATATGAAAACTAATGTGTACGTAAACTATATTTGTGTGTATTTATATTTACAATAGTGTTTGTGCATCTAAACGTTCATTTTTAATTTATCGAACAATTTATTCAGTTTTAAGTGGACAAAAAAAAAACATGTACTGAATTACCATTTGAGATCAAAGTTCTGATGTAAAAACTTAATTGTGTGGGTTTTAGGATACAAGAAACCACCCTAAAAATTATGTCAACCCCAACCCAACCCGACTTGCATTTGATATGAAAATCATAATTAGCTCATAAAGATGGAGAATCAGTATGCACTTCTCACGGATCGTGTTAGTATATAATGATTGTAACTCCAAATTTGAACTGGATAATTCTAGGCAGCGTTATAAAGAAAAAGAAGAAATAGAGAGACAATTAAAATAATCTTTCCCTATATATATCATATACGAATCCTTAATTAAAATCAAGTAAAAAATCTAAAAAGATATTATTTCTTCCCTAATTTTTTGCTAAATCAATATGTAATAATCAAGGCGAAATACAAACTCTTTTCTCTACCAATATCTCTAAGTTAAATAATATTTTTTATGTCACTAGTTTTTATTAATGGAAGGCAACGATTCACGAAAATGAACTATACATTATAAGCTAGTTTTTTTTTTGTTCCTTTTTTTTTGGTTACTAGTTTTAAACAAACAATCATGAATAATGTTTTTTCCCCTGTATTTATTTATACACTTGTTTATACAACTAAAGTGTTCCCTAATATTGTCTAATGAGATTTGGATTGACAGAGAGTACCATAAATAGTGCAATGCAAATCAATACCTCGTGTGTATACACAATAAAATAAGTATTATTATAAATAAAATTGAATAAGATTTCATATTTTCATTACTTGGGTTAGTCTATAAATAAACAAAAAAAAACCATTATTTTATTAACCACTCATATTAATCCAAATTACTCTTGAATTATAATCTTAAAAGAGTAATGAATTTATTTTTGAACTGAGATTCGGAATTTGAATACTGATAGGTAAAATAAACTAAGAGAGGGTGATGTTTTGTGTTGAGCTAGCTATTCATATCAAAACTGATTTTTTTATCCAATTCAAAATTCCAAAAGCTGTTAAAAAGATTATAAAAAAAATAGATGAAAGATGCAATGAAAATTTTCCTAAAGCCCAAAACCCTCAAAATTATAAACTCTTTGATTCTTGATCAGCTCCCAACTGAGCAACCCACCAATAAAATCCTCCTTTGTTTTCTAACGCAACTCAAATTCCAAGACCCATCCTTATAAATAAAACCCTAACCCCTAAAACCCTCTCTTTTAACAATTAAAATCCTCCCATTCCACTCTCTCTTTTAGGTTTAGATCTTTCTAGGGTTTCACGCCTCTCTCTCTCACTCCAATGGGTGACGTAGGTGATCGCGATCTGGCTCGCTCCTCCTCCACCCACCTCCTCGATATCTTCCCTCCCATGTCGTCAGAGAATCACCACCACCTTCCCCAAAACCCTAACAATAACCATCGCATGATCATGACCTCCCAAAACCCTAACTCCTCAGCTAATTCACTACTAAACCATGGCAATTACGAGCCCCAACCATTTTACCCTCATCGTCTCAGTCTCAATCCCAATGCCAATGAATACTATCACCAACTCATAATGGATCATCAGAATCATGTTTTCAATCGCGATCAATCTCTTGCTGCTGCATTCAATCGGCTCAATCTCAATCACACCGCGACGCCGCCTCCGATGGCCGGTTCGGGGTTCGGAGCCATTGCTCGGCCTCCTTCTTCGCCATTGTATCCCAATAGCCCCCAAGAACAAGAATATTATTACTTGCAGTATTTTCAAGATCTGCACAAGAAGAGGATCGAGTCTGCGGCGAAGGGACACGCTTATTTCAATTACAATAACAATTACATGAGTAATGACATTCTTGGCCTAATGGGAGCGTCGGGATCGGGATCAGTGCTCGGAGCTCATCGTCTTCCCCGGAGCTCCTTTGGCGGCTCGCATCTTCCTCTGGCCAATCCCTACAGCAGCTACAGCAATAACATTAGGCCGCCTTTGGGGCGAAAGTATAGCAATGGATCGAGGCCTGAATTTGGGAGGAGAGGAAGATCCATCAACAGGTCTAATCTGGAGAATTCTTTGACTAGTATCCTGGCTTCTTCTTCCTCGTCTTCTTCAACTTCCCACAGGCAGCGCCAGAGTTACTCGTCATTGGAAGAGCTCAAGGGTCGGATTGGTTTGGCAGCGAAAGAGCAGCACGGGTGTCGTTTCTTGCAGAAGAAGCTCGAGGAGGGGCATCGGGAGGAGATTGATTTGATCTTCTCGGAGATGCTGGATAATTTGGAGGATTTGATTGTGGATCAGTTTGGGAATTATCTCATCCAGAAGCTATTCGAGGTCTGCACTGAAGCACAGATTACAAAGATTGTGTACTCGCCTGCGATCAGTAATGAGAAGAAGCTTATGGCTGTATGCACCAATGATCACGGGTAAAGAAACAAACAAAATCTGTATATATTAAGCTGTGTTACATACTATCTATTAATTCGTTGTTGTCTCTCGTGTTAACAATTCAGAACCCGAGCCATCCAGAGGTTGTTGGAATTTGTCACCACTGGGGACCAAAGATCCTTCCTTGTGTCAGTGTTTAGGCGTATTGGTCTTCCCTTGATGAAGGACCAGAAGGGTCATCATGTGATTCAGCAGTGCCTGAGGGTTTTCCCTTTCGGAGATACTGAGGTATGTATATATCTCAAAATTATTTCAAGTTTTAGCTTCTTTTTTCTGTTATTGAATTGTATATTTTTTAATACATTATATGAATGTTCATTTTGACCTTCAAATGAAATATTTTATGTATAGATGCTTAAACTTGACATTCCACTATTTTGTTTTTTAACTTGACAACTTGGAGTAGTAATTTTGGCAGTGTCCGAACAATGAATTTAAAGGATGAACTATAAATTGAATCCAATTAAACTTAACGCATATATACCATAACAAGGAAAAACAAACAATAAAACGATTGCAATAGCACAAGACATGAATAATAGAAGTGACATACATTCTAGGGTTTACATTTACTAGAGTTTTCATAGAGTAGGAGTAAACTGAGATCCTATTGAGACCTCCACAACCAGCAACAACACTCAACAGCTAGTAGCTATTTTTTGTTGTTATAATCTTGATAAAATAATTCTCTCTTGTTTGGATTTATGTTTAATTAATTGTCAATTGTATTTGTTCATCTTTGTAGTATCTTTACCATCAAGTGGCAGATAACTGTCTCGATCTGGCCTTGGACAGACAAGGTTGTTGTGTGCTACAACTGTGTTTATCTCAAGCTAATGGAGAATTTCTGGAGCGTCTTCTATCCGAGATAGCACTAAACTCGTTGGCCCTCTCTGTTAATTGTTATGGGTATGTCATTTTCCCTCTTAATTATGATTTGATCATGATTGTTACTTCCTAGTGGTTATTTTAGTACTCTTGATTGTATTTGGCCGTGTTCTAGCTCTTGGTTTCAATAGCATTCCACTCTCTAATGATAAACCTTTTTATTTTATTTTTCAGAAACTATGTTTTGCAGTTTGTGCTTGAAATGCAGATACCACAAGCTACAGCAAATATAGTGGCCCAACTTTTTGGGAATTATGTAACACTGTCGATGAACAAGTGTGCTAGTAATGTGGTGGAGAAATGTCTGCTAGAGGCCGTAGAGGATCAGGCTACGGACATCATTCGTGAATTGCTTAGCAGCCCGAATTTCTTAAATATCTGCCAAGATTCTTATGGGAATTATGTTGTCCAGACTGCTTTGAAAGTATCCAAGGTATTTTGTTAATTCGATCGAATCATTCACAAATATTACAACATGTTTTTGGATTAATGATCATTTTCTGATGTTTTTGTTTTATAATGTTCAGGGAGATCTGCACAAATATCTGACAAATCACATAGTGAAAGTGCTGTATCCATTCCTGCAAAGCCATCCCCATGGGAAGAATGTGTTGCAAGAAGCTAAACCAAGCAAGCACCGAACCTATAAGAGGAAGTGATTTTTTGTTGTTTGGTTTGTTGGTTGTTGATTAAACGACTAGTCTTGTTTGTTGGTCATTAGTTGTTTTTGTTGGTTAGGATCAGGACCTATATGTTGCTCATTGTTAGTTGTTTGTTGGAAAATATCCCTAGCTTGCTAGTACTTGTCTTTTGTCGTCAAATGTTATTGTCTGTCTGTAAACAATAAGTTAAGGTTTCAGGATCTTATTTTAGTTTGCCTCTTTATTTTTGCACCTATTTTATTTTTCACTTACCATTTTTTTTATAACTACATAATTGTTATGAAATATGTCATGGAGTATTTTGTAAGTCCAATAAGTGCTGTGTTTTATTTGCTAGAACTCCTTTAATTGTCTGTAAGTTCTTAGTTGCTGCATGCATGGCTTCCAAAAACTCCCACCCATCCCATTCACTGTATAAAATATATTGAAAAATAGACGTTAACCCATTGACTAATTGTTAATACAGTGCCTAATTAATTAACATTTAAAGTTTCAAATCTATTGGACTTTACTATTCGAATTAGTAGTTCATGCTTGTCGACGTTGACATGGTTTAAACTTTAATATAATCTGACCATCGTATTTTAAAAATAGGGGAGAGCCGCCGATAACTTGTAGCCCACCCATTTCATAATAAAGTAATGTTACAAGCTTTATAACTGGTTGTCTCGTAGGAACCAATGGGATATATAAATATATAGTTCAAAATAAGTGTTATATCCCATGATTCTATACATGTAAATGCGGGACGTGGGTCTAAATGAACCGAGATAAATAAAACATTTATTTTTGTTGAATTTTTCATTAGTTTTGACATTTCTTGGCAATAAGTGAGAAATGTTAGAGTAAATAAAAAGTTAAAAAAACAAACACATGAGTTTTTTATGTTTGACTCACAACCCGAATTGTCAGGTATATATGCGACGTCCCAAACTCTCTCATTTGAAGGGAGATATTCATAAGCATCAAGCACAAGCACAAGCACAAATATATGAATATGCCGCATGACCAAAACCACACATAAAGCGCATAGGAGAGAAACATACTTTCATTTAGTAACACAAGTCAAATTACTTGGGCAAATTATGGTGCTTCTCTCCTCACTCTCTTTGTGACGTTGAGCTTCAATATAATTGTAATTTTGTACACCAAGTATAAGGTTAAGTAACACAAGTCAAATTACTTAAGCAAATTATGGTGCTTCTCTCCTCACTCTCTTTGTTGATGTTGAGCTTCAATATAATTGTAATTTTGTACACCAAGTATAAGGTTAAATGATAAAATATAGCTTCATTAGACATGTCACAATCGAGTTGAATGAAAATTTATAATGATTAAAATGTAGAGGAAGTGATATTCCTTTATTCCAAGATAGAGTATATGGCTTATCTCCTAAAGTTGTAGGGACAATTGAGACACAAACAATGGCCTTAATTATAATGACCAACTAGGCACCATCCATTGCTCCCAATATAAATACAGCTGATGTGGCTGTCATCATTCATGGTTTAGCCACTCACAACAAGACCGACCCAACTTTTATTTTTCTTATCTTTCTTGTTCCATGTAACGTCCACCACTAGTTCCACACTATTGAACCCTAAAATAATTGGTCTGCATGTTGCATGCACTACTTAATTCACCACTATTCCAAATCAATTAATTAACCACCAAAAGCCACATGTTAACTCCTATAAATTCCACATTTGGTAGCACAAATTAATCAATCAAACACATCTCTAACTTATTTGTTGTACGTACGTTCATTGTCTTGCTAGCTAATTCCTTAGCCATGTCGTCCATTGGAGCAAGTTACGCCGGAGTTTATGTGCAGCAGAAGCGCCATGAAGAGAAGATGAAGAGAATGGAGGAAAGGAGAGGAGACGGCGCCGCCACGGACGGCCGGAAAAATAGAACGGACGGTGGCTCTACGGCCATTTCTAGGAGTAATAAGGTCCATCCAGACAAAGTTTCAGCTGCACATGAAGATATGTGATGTATCAGCTTGGAATATGTGGGTTTATTTGACAAAAACAAAACTATGTGTGTGTGAATGTGTGAAAATATTTATGAATGTATGGTTATTTGGGTTCACTTTCATTGTATGAATCATGCATATCATATGTATATCTTAAATTAAAACTAATATATGGTGTATTTTAATTAGCACTATGTGTTTCTATATAATGTTTGTCTTTGTGTTGTGTTGCTTATAATTCATAAAATGGGAACATTTTTTTTGTCTTGTTTTTTGAGTTTGAAAATACAGCATGCATGTTTGTTTTAACAAATTAGGTTAATGACAAATTAAATATTTTAGATTAATTGAAATCTAGATAATACAGTGGCAACAGTGTAATTACTGGTCCCCAAAGATTCTTCCCAGCTTGCTTGACTTGATCAGACCAAAGTCTTCCATGGCTCACGTGAGTAGTCCTTAATTTGGACAAACAACATTTTTCAAAAAAATCCTTAATCAATTAGTACGGCGACCTAATGCTCCTAAATATTGACTGATTGTTAGTGTTTGTATAATAGTGAGCAATTTTTGGTCTTTTTTATTGGTTCATAACATATTTGATGCCACATAAAAAGTTATTTAACGTGTACTAAAATTGCTATGCCAATAGCGTAACTCAATCTTTTGAACGGTAAATAATGAATTAGATCTCTCACAATTGACTACTTAAACTTTCTTCGGAAGGAATAGCACTGAGATATTTGGAAATGAACCAAATACAATATAAGTATTGTGAAAGAAGAAAATGAAGGAAACTAGTTGAAGAAGATGGAACACGACGAGTCATTGCTCTTTTTTCTTTTGAGACAATATTCTATTCGAATAATCGAGAGTTCAATTGTCGCGCTTAATTGATGAGAGGACCAAAAGAGATAGGATATGATATATGTTCTTACCCTCACACTCTATAAATATAATCAATCATGAATAGGTGAAAATCACGAAATACTGACCCTCAAATAGACACTCCTTCGACTCACAAGATCTACCAAGAGAACAAGAGACATGGATACATCTTGATAACACTTTCTACGTCATTTTTCTTACACAACAATATTAAAGCATGAAAGTGTCCACACAACATGTCTCTATTTTACACACCCTGTGCTTCCTATATTTGACTCTACATGAGTGTCTACTGGGCAATCAAATTGCAAGTTAATTTTTTTTTCGGGTGTGAACAGCATGCTTACTCATGATCGGGATTTAATACTCTTTACTTTTTTTTTTATGTGTGTTTATTGGAGATCAAATTTGAAAGTTCTTCCCACAAACTCAGCATGCGCCAAGCCACAATTTATTGGTGTTATTGCAAGTTTTTACATTGTCAAGACTCATGAACCACGTATATTTCCTCATCTTTCCAAATAAATCTAATATCTATAGGTCTCACAAGTAAACTAATTAACTTTTATTAGGGAAGGGAAATGTGATTAAATACCGATATTAATAGCACACATAACCCATAATATAGGTAGGATATATTTTATTTCATGCAAACCAAGCACATCCCATTGATCACAACAAATGATCACTGCAATCGAAAAACACAACCACAATCAACCTACCAACACATATCTAATCAATCTAGTACTAAGCAACTGATCATCTTATAATTTATTGTACCTAATTATCACTAATAAACACACTATCTGCTACAAGAGAGAGACTCTAGCTTGTAGTAAGTAGTAACTAGTCTCAACCTTTCAGGGGCACTTGGGCTTGCCCTTCTTGTTGAGCTTGTCTCTGTAGCAAGCACACTCATGCTTGTTCCCATAAGTCCCAGAAGGCACACACTTGCACTCCTTGCAGCATATCCCACAGTACTTCAAGCACCTGTCCTGCACTCCAGCTTTTGCACACCTACCCTTGCACTTGCTTCCACAAAAATCTAGTAGTAACACCACAAATTAACACAATCATTAATCAATTACCTACCTACCATATATTGTAAAGAAAAACCAAACCATGTTCAAATTAGGCCATATTACATATATACATACCTGAATCTTCTGCCATGGTAGGTTCCAAGAATGAGGAGCTCAAGAGGAGAGAGCATAGTAGAAGAGTAGCCAAAAGGAGCTTCATCTTTAATTTGAGTGATTGAGTGACTACAATATTGGAGGAGTGGTTTATATACAAGAAGAGTGGCTAGGCTTGGGAGGGTGTGTGCATGTTTGAAGTTATGTGTTGGGTTTTGAGGTTGGTGAGGTTCATTAATAGGATGAGATCAATATGAAGTGTGAATCCAGCTGGAGAACAGCCGAGCTGAGACTATGGGTTTAGTTTAGAAGTAGGTGAGATGGGGCAGGTGGATAGAGAGGAGTGGTTCAGGTTCTCTGCATTTACGCGGTTTCTGCACATGTGAGGGTTTTGTTCTGGGGTCTGCCACCTTCATTTGGCTTTGGCTCTATGTGCCCCATCCAGGGAACAAATCTAACTCACATTTTCTCTGTTTTTTTGTGCATTCTATTGTATGTGCCCATTCCCCAACTAAGTGCTTCCATTTTTGCTTTTTTAGTCTTTTTTAGTGAGTTTTAACTCTAATTTCCTCTCTAGAATAAAAAAAAAACTCTAATTTCCTCTCTACCTCACTCTCACACATACAAATTTATTAGTGCATAATGATGTTGATGTGACGATAATATCATTACTCATGGCACTGTGAGGTAGAGTTGCCCGAGAAAATGCCGAAAGGCCAAGTCTAGGACTATGAGGTTGTCACATGGTGTACCATGTCTAGAACCTTCATGTGTACTTACTAACATGCTGTAGCACGAGAGCACCTGCACCACATTCTGGGTCAAATGGTGTATTTTTTTTTAACTTTTTAGGTCCATTCTTGATCTGATATACATCCAATCTGATACTTTCTCATTGTTCTCTCTTTGAAATGACAAACGTCTTGAACTAGTTTGCTAACACTTAATCTGCCCCACCCCACCCAATGGTGCCTACCCCATGACAGCAATAAACAGAAGTGAATGAGATGATGAACATGTTCTGTAAACAGACTCAAAGAAAAAAAATACCAGTAATCACTCTAAACTGACAGCAAAATTTTGATATAGAGTAAGCATTGGCGGAGCTGGGGGAGGGCAATAGTAGGCAGCTGCCCACCCCAGCTCGATATATACAGTTAAATATACTTCATTTCATGATATTAGTTCATGACATAACGGCTAAAGGCTTGGCTATGCCCATGCCTAACTTCAAATCCCGTGACAAGCAAAACTAAACCATGTCTTTCTTTCTCCTTTTGATTTCCAGATGGCTTCTCTCTCTCTTCATCAGTCCTTAATCTCTTTACTTTTGTATTGTAATATTAAAATATATATTTTCATAGCATTTTTTTCACTCATTTCTAATTTTTTAATAACATTTTTATCTTAAATTTTTCACACCCCTAATCACCAAGGTTAAAACTTGTTTATTTTTTGGATGCGTGTTTAAAAAATCATGCAAATTTTTATGATATTTTAATTACATATGATAATGTGTATTTAAGTCAAAACCTCTAAATTTTAATTTTTTTATCAGAATTTTGCCTTCCCTATCTCTAATCTCTGGCTCCGCCACTGAGAGTAAGCATGGTAAACCTCCTTTCCCAGTTGCCATGTTCAACTGGTGCAAGCAAAAAACACTGAAACCACAAGTTATCCAATGCCTAAAAGCTTTGGACCACTTTTTATTAGAAGAGAACTAGTTTCCCCAGCTCAAGAATGTCACAACTAGTAAATCAACATGTTTTGTTGACATTAGTCCAACATTGAAGAAAGTCAACTTTCATTTTTCTTGTCCGGAAAGAACAAATGCCAACCATCCAAATAAATGGTCCAACAGCACATCATGCAACATGATGACATGCAATAGCTGTTGCATACATTGAATAAATTATGGTTCATATTGTTTACTAGAGCCGTATGATTATCTATGCACTATTAGTGAGCTAACCTACAGGAACTGTCCTTTTCACATCATTAATAAGAAAGGAATAGGGAAGAGAACTTTGAAAAAAAATACGTACACATTAAGGTCCCATACTTGTGGATGGGTGAGGATGCTGGCTGGAAGAGTATTCCTTGGCATAATCACTAGATGCTAGCAAATTGACCTGCACATATAAAGTCCAAATTTTACTTTTATCTTTGTAATAATGAATTAAATTAAATGAAAATTACAAAGAAAAGATGGGATTTGAAAATCTGTATGGAGAGTGAGATCTCATTTGAAATTCTGGATATGAGCCCCATTCAGTGTTTGGAACTTCTTATTGGTTTGAATCCAATAGAATTCAAAAACATGATATTTCAACTCATTGTATATTACATGGTTTTCTAAATATTATATTTGAACTTGAACTCCAATTTGTATATCATGAATTTTAGTTCAAACAATAACGAATTATCTTCTATCTATATCTTCAACAGAATTACGTTGACAATCTCAGATTTTGAACTTGGACGCATATATGTAGCTAAGATAATGAGAAGTTAACCAACCCATTCCCTAACATATTGACATTCTTCAGCAGGAAAGCATCATCCCATGGATTTCCAGCTGCCAAACAGAGCTCCTCAAAGCATGAACTGAAAGTCAGAAATTGAAAAATCCACACTTCATGTCCCAACAAAGCCAAAATCAACAAAACCAGATGGTTCCAAAAATGTGTTGGTCTCAGCTATTAATGAATTCCAGCCTCGAACAGATAACTAAAAAACTGAAGGGGGGAAATTGCCACTAAAAATCCTCCAAAACCGTATAAATATCTCATTTTCAACGGCTAATTTGTGCAAATTGGAAGATGATTAATTCAGGATCAAATTCGTAAAACTACAATCTCACCGAGAATTCAGAAAAAATCAAGGAAAAAAAAACACTGATTAGCTCACCTATCCTCTAAGGCCTGGGTATCGATGTCCATAGCGATCAAGCCCTAAAATTTTATCAGACAATCAGCGAAAAGGTGTTTGTGTGATCAGAAAAAGATGATATATTTGCTCCAACAGATATATATTCGAGAACTGAGCGAGAGAGCATTGGCAATGGCGCAGTGGTGGTGGAATCTGAACCGTTCATCTGACAGATGGCCCACCAACCACTGTGGATATACTTGTAGGTCAATTTCAGCCGTTTGATCTTGGTTGATGAATTTTTCGTTGTGGTGACTGATTGTAAAGACGCATTTACCCCTATTGGGCTGTCCCTATAACTTGGAAGTGTATATTATTCCTCAGGCCCATTCATCTCCGGCCCAAAATAGGCAACTAAATGTCTAATCCTATTGTTCCCTGGCCCAAGTATCAAAAAACATGGGGCCAGAGAACAATGGGATTAGGCAAACATAAAAGTTTATTTAAGAGGTACAAATTTTCTTGCATTCGAACTTGCTCTTCAAATCCAATAATCAAGTTTTCCTTAATAAATGTGCAAGAAAATTGATGATATTATGCTTAGTTACGTTAATATTTTGTGATTTCCTCACTTTTCTTGTTCATTTCGTGATATTTGATGTTATCTCTTGAATCATTACGAAATAATACTCACTTCGTTATTGTGACCATAAGGTTTGCACTCATTCTAAACATGGTCATAGTATAAATTATTGGTTTCGTTTTGCACTCGGGATCATCCCAATATCGCAGCCTAGTCTTACAGATGGTCATTGTGAGTGGGCTTCATCTTGAACACAGTGATCATTCCAATGTCGCGGCCCTAGTCTTAAATATGGTTGCTACAAATTTCTTATTGTCTTGATCAATGTGGTGATCATTCCAATGTTGTGGCCTTGGTTTTAGTTGCACCCTGAATTCTTCAGAGTCCGTTGAGCTCTTTCGATCATTGTTTCACTTGGGGTGATGGCAGGGGTCATACGTCAATATTTGGTGATCCGGTGAGCCATTGTGGGTCTTCGGAAGCCAAAGTTGAAGTTAGAGATTTTTAGGTGACTGATAATAAAGTTGGTCATTCTAGGGGTACGAAGTGAGCTAGACATACAAGCTTATGAGTTACTTGTAGAAAAAAAATCATTAGAGAAATAGTTTCAGAAATATATATATAACCATTCATTTGGTTGATGCTCTTCACTGTTGCCGTTGTAGACTAGACAAGTTGACATCCTCAACATCCCAAGTTGATGTGTAAGAAAATTGACATTACGTACAAATATCTTCTTCTCCAACTCCTCTTTCTATAAAGAAAAGTTGAAAGCACTGAGCTCATCATCACCATCATCATCATCATCATCATCATCAATATCAAAGCTTTATTCATGGAGGCCAATTCAAGGACATGACATGAGCTGAGGTGAGCCCCATCCATGTATGTATCATTCTCTAACCAAAATTGGAATTCCACGTGAGTAAACAGGAATTGGGTGTTGCAGTCTTGCAGAGACTATATATCAAGTGTCTCAGTTTTAATTTTCTACTTCATGCACTCGATCATGCATATATATATGCGAAGCTTTTCTTTATTTTTTCTGTTACTGCAATAACCTCTGATTTGATTTGATTCACAAAAATGGTGAGTTGCTGTGCTACACTTGCAAGGAACACAGAGAACATGGTTGGTTCCTTTTTCTCGTCAAAAGAATTTAAGACACAGAGAAAGTAGCAACAAATATGAAACCACTATAGTTGCCTATTTCAGCAAATGCACTCGATCCCCTGAGCTTTAGCTTTTACAAACGTGTGCAACTAATTTCTTATATCCTATATTAATTAGTATGAAAATTAAACATGTTTCAAATAACATGGAAAATAATTTATCTTGTTATATAAATGACACGTCCCTACCCGTGTGTCATGTAACGTGAGTTACTTTTTACTTGTTTATTCGAAAGTTTATAAATTCAGATTTTTCATTTCTGTCCACCGAGTTCTGTAATATGATTTAAATTTGCATTTGAAAAAATAGAGATTCATCTTTGTCCATGATGTATTTGATGCATAATTAATTTGATTTGCATTGATTTATTCAAAGATTTGCATAATTGTGTGAATTATCTCCATCCAACAAACTGTTTATAAGAGAATTTAAATGTTTATAAATTGAACTACAAAATTTGTTGAAACACATTACATGTGACAAAATACATGTCATGACAATAAAAATTTATATTTTATATGAAATAAAAAATTAACAAAAACATTATTTTTATTTTATTGAAAACCCCAAAAATTAAATTTGATAGTCAAAATGCTTTGATTTTTTTTTTACCTGGAATGTTTGTAACTTTATTAAGCGAAACACCGCAAAAAGAACGAAATATAATATAGTAAAATAGGACATAAAGCAAACCAAACTAAAACAAGGAAAACAACTAAATTGCG
>JAYMTF010003976.1:0-14084 GCA_036897485.1 Pelargonium nanum | reverse complement strand
CTGAGGACCAATTTGGAACAAATTGGATACTAAAGGGACCAAAATGGAACATTTTCCAATTAATAATTAGTCAGTGTCTAGTGTGCACTTTTTCAGAATTACACATTCGCACACAGCACAGTAAATAACAGCCACAAGTCCAATTGTGGTCTCTGTCACAGAACTCAACGGTCCGTCCCGCAGAGCGGTGGCCGTACCGTTTCTTTTGTTCTCATTCGGAACAGAAATCAGTTACATAATCTCAATTTTCCCTTTAATACTCTCTCAATGTCATTCCCAATCCAACCCTTTCCCTCAGATTTCAATCCATCAATGTCTCTTCTTCTTCTTCATCAAAACCCCATCCATGCTCGAAACCCTCTGCTCTGTCTCAGCCTCGGAGACTGCCTCGTTTCTCTCCTCCCATATGGCAGTTTCGGCGAATTCGTCACTGCCCATTTGCAGAAAACACAGATACAGGTACAATTTCCATTCCCATGTCACTCCTGCTTGCATTGCAATTTGCATGGCTCTTTTTTGTTGCTTAAAGTTTCAATTTTTATGTTTGGAGAGACATGTATCATGCTCATTGCTGCATTCTGCATAATGGGTGTGAATTGTTTTTTGTGGAATATGGAATTTCAAACATATATGGACTTTTGTCTCTTAAAGTCTTAATTTTTATGTTTGGAGAGACATGTATCATGTTCATTGCTGCATTCTGCATAATAGGTGTGAATTGTTTTTGTGGAATATGGACTTTTAAACATATATATAGAGTTTGGCTGATTGTTGTTGTTTAAGGTAGTATGGTTTGTGAATTTGGTGATTAAGCATGTTCATTTGTTGTGTTCCTAGGATGCTGACACTGAATGTGAATTTTGAAACACTCTTTACACTCCCTATCAAACATATTAATTGGTGTTCCTGTAGTAACTATGGGGCAAGCTTTCTTCCCAGGACTCCAAAAGTCCCTTTTTTGGATTAGCTAGACAGCCCAGGCTCCTTTCGTTTCCTGTATGATAGTTTATTGGTCCCGGATTTTGTTCCAAGTAAAGAAGTAAGACAATCATTTTACAACAGCATGCTGTGTATTGATGAAGAGTCCACAGCTACCTAATTAGCTTGGCATGCAGTTTGTGCTCTTAATATTGTAGGATGTTTGAGTTGAGATTTTGTTCTTTCAAATTTGCAAGTGTGCCTCAATGTACCTTTTTACTCTGGATGGAGACGATTATTTGGTTCCAGATTTATCATTGCAAATCTTACTTATGGGGAGCGAGAGTTAGATCTCAGTTTTATTCTTCCTCAAAATATTTGGGATGATAATACTAATAGGATTTTAGTTGGTATTCGTGGAGGTGAATCTATTTGCTGTAGATAATAGGTTTTGTCCTGTTTGTTTAGATGCTCTCATACTTCTGTACTTTGAGTTTGTAGTTGTACTCTCTTAAATTTAATATGCCCGTTTAGTACAAAAACAAAAAGTAAAGCTTTGAAAGGAAGAAAAATGCCCAAAAGGTTGGAGGGGTTCTTCTGGTGGCAATGACAGTTTTTCTTTCAGTAATATGACCCAATGAGATAGGTTCATCTCCTTCAAAATTCAGGCTTGTTTTGAAAACTTAGGAACAGGGATGTCCTTAAATATACTGCTGTTGCTTTAAGATTGAAGGGATTGCGTGCCTTGTACTTAGTTGTATCTTTAAGTTGAACGTTAAGTTTAAAGATTGAGGAGTGTATATCTATACAGAATGAAAAACTTTACTTGTCACACCAACATGTTATTTAGAAGTGTTACACTAGCTAATTGTATGTTGATAATATTAAATTAAGTATGTGCTTCATACTATATGGAATGAGGCGAATTGAGGAAACAAAATTTCTCAACTGTGGTTAAGATTGTGGATATATGATGTCCACAGTGATAAATCATTTTCTTTTTTGGGGCTTTATCTAGATCCTCAACCTTATCAGAGTCGAATGATGTTGATTTTTTGTTATGAAGTTACTAGGAGTTGTTTGACAACTGAATTTTGTTGCAGCAAAGAACCTGATATTATGCAGTATGCTCGATCTTTTATACGGAATATCCATGATTGTACGTTTTCTTGCTATCATATATACACTCTTTACTTTTCTCTCATTTAAGTGCATTTTCTTATTTTGAATGTTTTCCTTGTACAAGAAAAACCAGTGTTGCCCATTGTAATTTTACATTCTTATTTTCTGGAAAAGGTAATAAAATCGTCTTTGGTAAAATTCTTACACAGGCCATAATAAAACCTCCCAGGCTCTCTTTTAGTATTGTGCGCGAGGGTGAGGGTAAAAAGTTGTATGTTACAACATTTCACCGTTTCACAAAATCACAGTACTTTGTAGAATATATAACGTACACGGTAACCTTGTTTTCATCGGGATTGTCGCTCACATAATGTGATCCTACCGAACACCTGTTGTAATGCATGAAGACCTAAATTGAACGGTTGACACTTGACAGCCGAATCAATGTTTTTAAAGCCTTCTATTTAAGGCTTCGAGTCTGTCCCTCTTATTCATTTGAGAAATCTTTTAGTCTTCTGTGATCGGCGGCAGCAAGAGGTACTGATACTTCTCGGTGAGTTCCCTTACCTAAATAATCAATTGACATTCTGCTTGTTATTCTTTACTATTTCATTTTGTAGTTGTGGGTAACTCATTTAAGTTCATTTGTATTGAAGCAAAAAATTTGGGTATTTTGTGGAGGATTGTGCGTCAGATACTCAGATTAGTCATTGGATCTAGAATTTCATTAGTAATGAAGAATACATGATCTAGAGCACATGCTTATTTTTGTCATTTGATCTAACATTACAACTTACAATTGACAGATCATTTCGTGCGATTTAGCAGTTTGGGGGTATTTGCTAATTCAAAACTTTGCTATACAGATCGGTACTCGGTAGTAGAGTAGTTAATTCTTATTTTGAATGTATTTAGGCTTTATGACTAGCTTGATTTATTTGCTTTACTGCTTTAGTCCTAGTTGCCATAGGATTACTGGTTTGATTCTTAAGTTAATCAATTTAAGTATTATGAATCTATGGCCAACTAGATTTTCTTACATGGCTGTTATGAATATTATGTATCTAGTTCTATTTCTCGTTTGTGGTTTGGCTCTAAGTCTGGTAGGATTAGAATTCAATTAACATATTTGTGGATGTAATCTTTGTACAGATTTACTCATTGAATGAATTTTGGTTTTTCCAACAAATATTACTTTATGACTTGTTTGATGCAGTATAAATCCTTTGGTATGATGCCAAGGGCCGATAGGTGCGTCTCCTAAGGATTTACTATTGTGTAGAGTGTAGACTAGTAATTTTATTTTCTCCTTGTTATCTGTGATCCTAAAAAGCAGATCTAAACCCACGTCTTTCCCTTCTTGGCCCTCTAAATCCCAATTTTCAGAAATTTCATTACTACTCTATTTAATGTTTTTTCTTAATTTTTTTTTTGGAGAACTTAATTCAGTAAATTGCAGTTGTATCATAGTTTCATAATTTATATCAACTTGAAACAATTGAACTTTCTAACTTGGTTGACAGAATCAATGAGAACACATCAGCTCATCCTCGTTACTTTATTGTGTAAATAATTTACTCTAAAAAACAAATCCTCTTTTTCCTTCTAAAATGGAATTTTATATATTATTGTTCATGGATACTATGGTTACAGTGAAGTTTTCAATGAATTCTCGAAAATGACAGACTTCTCAATTTGAGATGTCAGTGTGCAGGTCATTTTTGTTTCAATATCTCATAATCTCTCTTTTCTTCAACTTTCCTCTACTATTTACGCTATACATAGTTTGTATACCATGTTTTATTTTGCACTGTTCCTTCTATAGACATCGTCACATGAAGGTTACACATAACTTAGATAATGTAGATTATTTTTACAAATTGGTTGTATTTTGCTTTTAGCGACTCATTAATTGTATAGTTTAACTCTTACTTTAGTTCTTGAAATTTAATGTCAAATGGTTGGCTTCTTAATTGATTCTTCGAAGAGACTGTAAAGTCATAAGACTCTGATGATTTGACTTGGTTGTAGCACTTAAAGTTGGGCTCTAAAGAGACTGTAAAGTCATAAGATGGGTGTAGTGGTGATGAGAATGCTTAGGAGGATTTGTGGTAATACTAGGAATGATAAGACTAAGGGTGAGGCCGAGCAAGAGTAGATTCAATTGAAAACAAGATAAGGGAATCGATTAAGGTGGTCTGTACATGTGCAATGTATCGTAAGAAAAGGTGAGGCAATCCAGTTAGGAAACTAAAAGGGTATGCCTAAGTTAACTTGGAAAGAAGTAATGAGGAAACACATGATAGCGCTAGGCTTAATAGAGGTGACAGCATTAGGTATGATATAGAGTCGAGGGAGTGAATATGAGCAGAGGATCCCAAAGTCTTTTGCTAAAGGATTCATGTAGCTAAACAAAATATTTGTTTGGGAAATGGTTTGGTTGTTGGTAAAATAGAAAGAAAAAAAAAGGCTTGATAAATTATGTCAATGGAATCTTTCATCGTTGCTGATAGTTTTCTGTTTAAGAGGATAATAAAATATATTTCTTATTATTACATAATTCATAGTTCATAGTTCAGAACATGCTGGAAATATATCCCTGGTAAAGTTCAAATCTCTTGAGATATTTGCTTAAGTAGCGGAGAGGTTTTATTTTTCATGTATTTCTAGATGTTGCACTTTCTCATAATGGAAGATAAACATTTTTTACTTGTTTCGTAACCAGTGATAGAAGATTGGACGTTAATTGGTTAAACATAAATCATCACATAGTCAAGAAGAATTTCTATTGTAATCTGTCTTTACATGATCTTATGAATGTGTCTTTGTTGCACTGCAGCTATACCCCATTTGACAATTTGCTGAATTGGCATTGTAGTGGGTCTCCGTTGAAACAAAAGAGATAAGGTGAAGATGGTTTTAACTCGTGCTAAGCTTATCAGCATCAGAAATGGTAAATGGAATTATGTGGAGTCTGCAGGAGATGTATTTGCCAATATTCTCACAAGAGTACCTGTAAAGAACCTTTTAGTATCAAAGGCTGTTTCTAAACAGTGGCACAGGGTGATTCGCAGTTCAAATTTCATTGATTTGCAGTTAAGCAGGTCCAGAGAAAACCCAGTTTATATAGCATATCCTTTAATGGATGAAGTGACAGATGTTTATTTGGTGAGCAAGGATGGGGAAAAGATTGATAATGCCACTCTTCCAGATTTTGAACATAAATCTGACCTTAGAATTATCTGCTCTTTTAATGGTTTGATATGTTGCATCAACTATCCAGTGATAGAGGTTTCTGACAAGAGCGTAGTTGACGAGGATGACCTGGAAATAAATATCTGCAATCCTGCCACTCGAGAAGTCTTGTTACTACCAAAAGGCAGTCCATCAATTGATTTGCCAGTTATTGGAGTTGGTTTTGTACCTGGGATTTATGAATATAACATATTTCGTTTTTTCTGCCCCCTGGAAATTGATTGTTTCGAGTGTGAGATATTTTCATCAACCACTGGATCCTGGCGACATATAGGTACTGTTGCTGAGCCTCCCATGAATTGTCACCATGTATGTGTTAAAGGTAATGTATATTGGTTTATTATATCTGAAGAATCAGAAGGCATTGAGAAACTACCTGGTTCCATCCTTTCAGTGGATATGGAGGGTAATTTTAGAAAAATAAGCCTTCCAATGGAAGTAACCGAGCACTCCTTCTTGGTTGATTTTGAAGATTGCTTGTCGTTACTTGTTGTATATGATGATGAAACTACAATGCAGATGTGGAGTTTAGAGGACTGTGTTGAGTCCACTTGGGATGTTAAGTGTAGTGTTGAAATTCCCTATGATACTATTGAGTGTGCAGAATCTGCTGCTGTGCGGGGCAGAGAAATTATTCTCATAACGACAGAGCATAGTTTCATCTATAATATAGATTCAGATGCTTGGAAGGAAATTGATTTAGCCGAAGATTTCGGCAGTACTCCTCCTTTTGTGTTCACATATACAGAAAGTCTTCTCCCATGTAAGTCTCAAGATGTATTTATTATGATCTTCTAGTTTTCAAAGATGGAATCAATGATCATGTCTGTTTTTAGTTAATCTCCAAGAACAAGAGCATATTTTACTATTATAACAATAGGTCATTTTCTGTATGACAGGTAGAGGACGCTTGGATCCTGAAAACGGAGAATAATTTTCCAGCAGATACAAAACATTTATTCTTGCCATAAAGGTTTGGAGAAACTCTCTTATCGCGTTCTTTATCTTTTTCTGTTACATTTTCTCGGAACTGTGAAGTGACGGGTTGTTTATGTATGCAATGTTGCAGGAAGTGCCCACCTTTTATTTTCAGCATGCGAATTGCGAAACTCCAGAAATAACTTCCCTCCTTGTCATGATAGGACATGGTCAATAGATTATATTATTTATCCTTCTTCAACTTTGAAGACTTTGTTTGTTTTCATTTTTTATCTTTGTTGCCGCATAAAATTCTCCAGTATCGACTTGCTTAAATTATGGCATTTGATTGAAATTATTTTCTTTACCTTGAAAGTTTGTTCCTTTGCTTTGGTAAGGGTGGCTTATAAAGCATTTAAGTTAGCTCGACTTTGAAGGAACACTTGGAACATGTTTGAATGTTGTTCCGGCGTACTGGATGTGCAGGGAAAACACTTGAAGTAATAGGGTGTTTATGGGCGGGTTCCCCCTCCGTTCATGAGAGTATGCAACTCATGAACCACCGATGAGTTAAGTATTTTTAAATGATTTCTGAACTGCAGATTACAAGCGGTTTGACAGGTTATGCGCAATCTGCTCAATGCATATGAAAATATAGAATATTACATTCCTAATTGAATTATGAATTGTATGGAAAAGATGCTTCTCCTCCTCCATTTGATATTTGCATATCTTGCCTATTTTGTTTTTGTTATCTGCACTGTGGTGTAGCTCATCGGCCAATATAGAACTGGCCTAATTGTTATGTCAAGTTGGGCCCCATGATGTAATGTTAAATTTGTCAAAAGACAAGACAGGTGATTGATGTTTTCTAAAATGAACTAAGAAAACCATCAGTTGATCCAGTTATGTGCAGTGACTTGTACGCAGAAATAACCATTAGAATAAAATATAGCTGATTGGCTGATTGTAAAAATCAATGGTTCCATCAATGAGAAGATGTTGAAAGAAATGACTGGAATGAACTCAAAAAATTGGTTTCAATATCAGATCAGTGCAGCCTTGGCCTTTAATTGATTGTGTTGACAGATTCAACACCATTGGCTAACATAGATCATTCAGATCTTACACATGTTGCAACTACACTTCTTGTAAAAATCAATGGTCCCACCACCCATCAATGAGAAGATGGCTTTTAAGGTAGAAACAATGGGATGAGAGGTGAAAGATATGACAGAAAGAAACTAAAATATTAGTTTCAGTGACAGATCAGTGCAACCTTGTCTTTTTCAAGGCTTATTTGTATTTCTACTAAAATGTCCCTAGAATTAAATAAATAAATAAATATTATGCCTAATAGGCTAATACACTATGCTCTCACCATTGTTAATTTTAAAAATAAATAGGATCATGATAACTCATTAAAATATTATTTATATTCCGATCCAATAAAAATTGCGAGGACGGAGCGACTCATTAGATTCAAAATTTTTACGAGATGTTACAATCTCATCAGTAGTGTTTTCACGCCACATATAAGAATTATTTTTGTTAAAACCGGTCACTTCAACTTCACGTTACAACAATCTTGTCCTCCTAGAAAAACAATCAATAATCAATGTTGATTGTTTTTACTCTTTTGTAAAGGCATGCTAAAAAGGAGGCCAGAGATAAAATAAGAAAAAAACATCATCCACAAGACCACAACATATAATACTAAATGTGACATTGGCCACCTTGCAACAAAACCAAAGAAATGAAAGCTGTGATCTTGAAATACACTTACCTACGCAATGATGCCTCAACATCATCATCAAATCTATAATGTCATTTTCAACTTATGCTGGTTCGTTACATTCAATAGCTTACACTATGATTCTTGCTTTCTTTGCAAAGAAAGATTCTCGACAATTTTTTCCTTTTGGTTCGGATGCTGACAAAGAATCAGCTTAAGAAACTGAACGGCTGGAACTATGGAAACCAACATTCCAAGTCCTAACAAGGCATATTATTAGTGCCGGCCTTTAGTATTATAAAAAAATGCACTACTTTTCTCCATTTGTCACTTGCACAAGAGAAGGAACAAGACAACATTGATAGTTGCCTGCAATTCTTTTTCTTGAAAGAATTTATATAAAAACCATGGTATATATTTTGGTTGGATCTTGATCTGTAACTACTAAATTTGAATGTAGTATTCTATATCTAGAAAGGTGAAATCAAGAAGATTGGCCATGGGAGGCAAAGATAGCATGTTTAGGTACGCGGATGGCGTGGACAAGCTGTTGATGTTTTTTGGGACCTTGGGCAGCATTGGAGATGGGTTGCAGAGTCCTGTCATGATGTATGTTCTCAGCGACGTCATTAACGACTATGGAAGTGCCACTACTGCTGATACTAATAATGTCAATTACAGTATAGTAAACAAGGTAATCACATATATTTCACCTCCTATGTTTGATTTTAGTTTCAATGCCAAATTGGGTCTTTAACTTGACACTATGATCTCAATTTTGCAGTATGCTCTCAGGCTGTTCCTGGTTGCAGTTGGAGTAGGATTTGCTGCTTTTGTTGGTATGTTTGCTTTCCTGAGAACCATTTTCAATTTTTTCTCTAGAAACATAACAATCTAACCATCTCTTTTACAGAAGGACTTTGTTGGGCACGAACTGCTGAGAGACAGACATCCCGGATAAGAATCGAGTACTTGAAAGCTGTCCTTAGACAAGAAGTTAGTTTCTTTGACACCCAAGCTGCTGGTTCTTCCACAACTTACCAAGTTGTCTCAACCATTACTGCTGATGCTACTTCAATCCAAGTTGCTCTATGTGAAAAGGTTTGATCTCACTAACATCCTTAATTCCTTATACTTTATCATCTAATGCCAAAACAGCTTAGTAAAATTGTAAAAACCTATTGTTTTGTGTATGCAGATACCTAATTGTATTGCTTTCTCCTCCACTTTCATTTTCTGCTACATACTCGCGCTAGTCCTGTCGTGGAAGCTTGCATTGGCAGCCCTTCCACTCACCTTGATGTTCATCATTCCAGCACTCATGTTTGGGAAGATGATGATGGACACTGCAATGCAGACCATTGAAACTTATGGAGTTGCTGGTGGGGTTGCAGAGCAAGCAATTTCTGCAGTAAGGACTGTTTATTCGTATGTTGGGGAGCGCCATACCCTTGAAAAGTTCAGCAAGGCACTTGAAAAAGTTATGGAGCTCGGCGTGAAGCTAGGTTTTGCAAAAGGGTTGCTGATGGGAAGCTTGGGAATGATTTATGTAGGATGGGCCTTCCAGGCTTGGGTGGGAACTTACTTGGTTACTGAGAAAGGCGAGCAAGGCGGGCACGTCTTCATTTCTGGATTCAATATACTAATGGGAGGATTGTAAGTTCACTTTGTTACACTATCTTAAGTCCTATTAACTCGTATCGAAATTGCTAAACTTGATGCTCATTCAATCCCATTTCAGGACTGTTTTGGGTGTACTCCCAAATATAACTTTTGTGACAGAAGGGAAAGCTGCAGCTACTCGGATATTTGAAATGATTGATCGCGTTCCAGCTATAGACACCGAAGATAGGAAGGGGAAGGCTTTGTCATATGTGAGAGGAGAGATTGAATTTAAGGACATCCATTTCAGTTACCCATCAAGACCAGACTCTCCAATCTTGCAAGGACTCAATCTTAAGGTACCTGCTGGTAAAACAGTAGGCCTTGTGGGGGGTAGTGGGTCTGGCAAGTCCACGACGATCGCGTTGCTTCAAAGGTTCTACGATCCCATCGAAGGGGAGATTCTGTTGGATGGGTACAAAATAAAAAGACTTCAGTTGAAATGGTTGAGATCCCAAATGGGTCTGGTTAATCAAGAACCTGTCCTATTTGCAACAACCATAAGAGAGAACATATTGTTTGGGAAAGAAGATGCTACAATGGATGATGTGATCAGTGCAGCCAAGAATGCAAATGCAGATGACTTCATCTCCAAGTTACCAGATGGATATGAAACACAAGTAAGCTACACTTTCTGGTTTTTCAACTAAAACATGATACTTTGTTGTGCCATACAATATAAGTTTCTCAATTGATGTCCACTTTTATTGATCTTTTTCAGGTGGGACAGTTTGGATTCCAATTATCAGGTGGACAAAAGCAGAGAATTGCCATTGCCCGGGCCTTGATTAGGGACCCGAAGATCCTGCTTCTAGATGAGGCCACGAGTGCTCTGGACTCGCAGTCCGAGAAAGTAGTTCAGGAGGCAATTGACAAGGCATCAGTAGGGAGGACAACAATCATTATTGCACACAGGCTTTCAACAATCCGACGAGCAAAGCTAATTGTGGTTCTTTCAGCTGGAAGAGTGATTGAATCAGGCACACATGATGAGCTGATTCGTGGCGGGCAAGGAGGGGAATACTTCCAGATGCTACAGCTGCAGCAAATTGCTGTACAAAACGAAGCTCCGGAAGATTTGAGCTATCAGATGGATGATGCAAGTCCATATTATAGGACAAACAATAGTATAGATGCAAGTCCATATTATAGCCGCAGGAGTGTTGCACCGAGCCCCATCAGTGTGAGATCAAGCGTTCAAGGAACTCCGGTCATGTACCCGTTTAGTCCTGCATTTTCCATCAGCGCGCCTTACTCCTACTCCATTAATACAGGTCATAGTGGGATTGATGAGCTGAGCTACAAGCCAACTACTTATTCTGCTCCTCCTTCGCAGTGGCGTTTGATGAAAATGAATGCGCCTGAGTTGGGAAAAGGCTTGCTCGGGTGCTTGGGCGCGCTAGGTACTGGTGCAGTTCAACCTGTGAATGCCTATTGTGTAGGGGCACTCATAGCCAACTACTTCAATACTGAAAAATCAGCTATGAAGTCCAGATCAAGAACCTTGTCCTTTGTTTTCTTAGGAATTGGTGCTTTCAACTTCCTCACATGTCTACTTCAGCACTACAATTTTGCTGTCATGGGGGAGAGGTTGACAAAGAGGGTTAGAGAGATGTTGCTTGAAAAGCTTCTGAGTTTCGAGATTGGGTGGTTCGATGAAGACGAGAACACAAGTGCAGCCATTTGTGCAAGATTGGCCACTGAAGCCAACATGGTCAAGTCTCTTGTTGGGGACAGGTTGTCATTGCTGGTTTCAGCATTCTTCTCGGCTCTCTTCGCTTACTCTCTAGGACTTTCGCTCACATGGAAGCTATCGCTCGTGATGATTGCAGTGCAGCCTATTGTGATTGGCAGCTTCTTCGCCAGGAGCGTCTTGATGTCTGGTAATGCAGAGAAATTTGCTACCGCGCAAAAGGAAGGAAGCCAACTTGCAAGTGAAGCTGTCATTAACCACAGAACTATAACCGCCTTCTCATCACAGAGAAGAATCCTAGGACTCTTTCGTGCTACACTTGACGGTCCTAAGAAGGCGAGTGTTAAGCAATCTTGGTATGCAGGTCTTGGCTTGTCAAGCTCCCAATTTTTCAACACAGCTGCAACAGCTTTAGCCTATTGGTACGGCGGGAGGCTTTTGGCAGAACAAAGTATAACCCCAGAAGAGCTCTTCCAAGCATTCTTTATCTTGCTATTCACTGCCTACACCATTGCAGATGCTGGAGCTATGACTAATGATTTATCGAAAGGAAACAACGCAGTTCGTTCTCTTTTCCAGATCCTTGACAGGAAAAGTGAAATTGATCCGGAGCAGACCGGAGGAATAAACATGAAGAAACGAATAAAGGGCCGTGTAGAGCTTAAAAATGTGTTTTTTGCATATCCATCTAGACCTGAACAGATGATTTTCAAGGGCCTGAACCTTAGGATTGAAGCAGGAAGGACAATGGCACTTGTGGGGCAGAGTGGTTCGGGCAAATCCACCATTATTGGACTCATCGAGAGGTTCTACGACCCTTTGAAAGGATCAATTCTTCTTGATGATCAGGACATCAAGACCTACAATCTGAGATTGATGAGGTCTCACATTGCATTAGTCAGCCAAGAGCCTACCCTTTTCGCTGGAACCATCCGCGACAACATTGCCTATGGAAACGAGGATGCTAAAGAATCCGAGATCAAGAAAGCTGCAGTTCTTGCAAATGCTCATGAATTCATAAGGTACAGAAACTATAATTAACCTTCTTCTTTCTGGTTTCCATTTTGGATGAAAACTAATGTGTTTGAACTGTTTTGATCAGTGGCATGAATGATGGGTACAACACATACTGTGGAGAAAGAGGAGTTCAGCTATCAGGAGGACAGAAGCAAAGGATCGCACTAGCGCGCGCCATTTTAAAGAACCCGGCGATCCTGTTGCTAGATGAAGCAACAAGTGCACTTGACAGTGTATCAGAGAGCTTGGTCCAAGAAGCACTAGAGAAAATGATGGTTGACAGAACATGCATAGTGGTTGCTCACAGGCTGTCCACAATTCAAAAGGCCAATGCCATTGCTGTAATCAAGAATGGTAAAGTTGCAGAACAAGGCTCGCATAGCGAGTTGCTGTCCCTGGGGCGCAACGGGGCTTACTACTCTCTGGTAAAAGTACAGAACGGAGGCTCGCCTTATCGGTAAAAGACTAAAAGTACTGAAACCAGAGCCATTTTAAGAATAAGATTGGTCGTCAAGGTTTTTGTATCATAGGCTTGGTGATGGCTTTTGGTGTGAAGACTCTTCTTGTTTAGTTGTTTTTATATACTGTAAAATTATAGAATATGTAGTCTACTTTCCTGGAAATATCAGGAGAGTGATAGTTGATTGTTTCCAATAGAGCACTGCAAGAAATTTCCTGCAAGCTTTTGTTGTTTTTACTTGTTCTCATTGATATGCAGTCTGAACGTATTGAAATTAATGTGTTGAGATTACAAGAATAAAGAGGGCTTGTCATTTTCTCTAGAAACTGCAAAGAAAATGTTTTTTTTTTTTCTTTCTCATTTCTACATTTGCCTAGACCAATCATGATGGAGAATTTCACCAAACGTGCCACTTTATATATACCAAAATGCCCAATAGGACAGCAACACCAAGAAAAGCATAATAATACCACAATATCTGATTAAGCAATGACAAGAGATTGACCAGATTTGGATAGCAAATAAGGGCTTGTTTGTGTGGTCTGTGTATAGAGGTAAATTATTTATAGAGCTGCATTTTATATGCAGTTGGTCGAGTTAATCATTTTCATGACCAACCTTATAGAGTTTACAAATATTAGGATGAGAGTGAGGTCACTCATATTTCATCTTGGTCTACTAACGGTACTAAACCGTAAAACTAAAATAGTTTACCGTATAGAGTAAAAACATATCTAAATTCGAAAACAACTCGTTTCCAAACAAGAACTAATCACCAAATAAAATCCAAGAAACTCAAAAGTACTCAAGAATTTAACCTTTTATAAAATCTGTCACAATAAGCTTTTAAAAAACAGGGGAAAAATTATACAGCATTCCCATACATTAGGATTGCATAATAATGAGAGCTTGTGGATAACAAATTTGACACTAAGATTAAAAATAACATGTTAATGCAAGAATTTCATGTTATAAAGATTGAACCTTTAATTTTCATGCTCTCAAATCTCAATACATTGGAAAAAGAATCATACTATAGACCAAAATCGAGCAAACCCAAGATCAAGAAACTGACCAAAAACCCAACCTGAACACACCATCCAGATCCTCCAACTCCAAACCGGACAGCACCGGACTTGAGCTTCACTCCTTTCTTGGCCTTCGGCTTCACTCCGGTGGCATTAACACTCACAACCCCAGCCTCCTTCAACCGGTGCCTCTTGGTGTCCCACGCCATGATCTTGAACCTCACCGCCGTCGCCAAATCCACCCGGAAAGCCGTACTGTTCTTGGCCGCGACGTCC
>JAYMTF010003975.1:0-14086 GCA_036897485.1 Pelargonium nanum | reverse complement strand
CCCACATGGGGACTGTTTTATTCCCCATCCCCATCCCCATTATCCGCTTAAGCGGGGATTCCCCTCCCCACACGGGGCGGGTATTTGCGGGTAGCGGGTTTTCCCCACATCATGACCATCCCTAATACTAATATTGATGGTTCGAGCAACAACTGATAAGTAGCAAGCAACCAGGTATGTCAAGGGTTGGCCAGAGGCAAGGTTGGCGGAAACATGGGCTTGTAGGGCTGCCATGGAGTGGGCAGTGAGGATGGGATAGGTCGTGTGGTTTTTGAGCTTAGTGCTCAAGAGGTGGTGTCGAGTATTATGTCACGTGTTGCGGACTCGAGCGATATTAACCTCTTAATTAGTGATTGTATTTCTATTATGAATGTTTATCCTCATTTTGTTTGGCGTTTTTTGTTAAGAGATCTGCAAACGGTGTGGCTCGCGCTTAAGAGAGACACTCTTTTTCTTTGTCGGATCTGATTTGTTTGGATGGGAATGCCCTTCCTCATATTGTTCGCCATGCTCTGTATATTGATTCTTTAAGTTAATGTGATTATTGTTTGGATTTAAAAAAATATATATTAACACACATACTTTGAATATAAAAAAAAATAGTAACACACATATATTTTACACAATTATTGATTTAATTGGACACAATAATATATAAAACAACCAAGATATGTTGGACCAAGTGGTTAATACCACTTTGAATTTTCTATGGGGTGTCAAGTTCGAGCCTCCTTGTCGACGGTATGAGGTGAGATTTGTGGGGTACTTCGAGTATGATGTCGACGGTATGGGGTGGGATTTGTGGGGTACTTCGGTATGATGTCCCGTTGCTGATAATAAAATAATAATAATAATAAATAAAACAAAATTACTCAAAGTGATGAAAATGATAAGATGAAACCAGCACCTCTAAATAGCCTCGACTAAGGTTAAAAATTATACTTTTTGTGCGTCGACCAAATTCCAACATATACCAAGCACATAAATGTCTACATTTTTCTCGTAACATCTCAACTATTGTGTATCTTTATAGTAACTCACATCATATATCTTTAACTTACATATATTTATCAGTGGATTTATGTACATTATCACTGCAAGCATATTCATATAACTTACTTATTTTCTTCTTCTTGTAATCATCGACATCAAGGTCCTCGTATAGTCATATTATACTGCAATTGATTAAAATACGAAATTGATGACGCCGACAAAACTCTATCTACTTTTTAACACAATTACATTTTATGAAGCTCAAATATAAGTTATACCGGTAAAATAACTGCATGCATACACAAAAAAGACTAATGATTTATAATTGGTTAAAATCAATATTGTTCCATATTGATACATAATCTTAATACTGTTAAAAAAGATTATCGTTAAATCTTGCATTACCCTACATACAACAATGTTCCCCTACAATGACCACAACACACTATTTTACATGATAAAATGAGTTCTTAACCACTATGCCCATGCATAAACGCTTGGTATAATTTTAATTACTTCAAAATGTTGAACTATATCAAACAACAAAAGGCTTTTGAACTTGTCCATCTTGAGAAATTATAATATAATTAGTTTTATTTGCCAACTATATGTGATTGAGTTTGCAAATTCGACTTTTGGATATATAATGTAATCACATAGTACGAAAAATATTTGCAAAATTATAAGCAAATATACTTAATTTATTAGTTGTCTTTATTAGATGATTATATCGTAACTTTAATTTTTTTTTATTTCAAAATTGAGCTACACAATAGGGGTAACTCTCCCGTTTTAACCAAAAACCCCACCCCACCCGACGCAATGAGATTTGAACCCACGACCTCTTACATGAAGATGTGTGTCTTGACCATTGCGTCAACCCCTAAGGGGCCGTAACTTTAAAATTCGAAACATGTTTTTCTCATCGTATAAAAAATATTAAACTCTTAAAGGTACAAATCTCAATGTATCTACTGCTCTTTTACAATGTTTGAGACAAAAGAAGAAAAATATCACTACTTTTGTTTTGGTGTGGTATTTGTATTTATCTATAAATGCATTTTTAACATATTCACTCCCTTTGTACTGTATTTGATTCAAATTCATGTATTGCAAATGCTAGTCAATAGGAAAGGAAAAACAATGAATTTGCATGGAAAATTTGATAAATAAAAATTGGTTGAATACTTGAATGTTCAAAATTATAATTTATATAATTGGAAACAAAATCCCACTACTTGTTCATGCATGTACTTACATTATATACTTCCAAAAATGTTGTGTGAATTATAAGTCAAATTTTGTATTCGGCTCTCTCTCTCTCTTTTGAAAATGTATTGGGCTCTCCTTAATATAGGGAGTTATATATTTTTCTTTTGTCAAAAATAGTATAAAATAATTTATCACTTTCAATTTATTTTGTCATAATTTGTATAAATACATGTATTTTTCTCATAAATAGTTTGTACATTCATATAGATGACAATGCAATATAAATAAAAATTGCCCTTGAAAACAAATTCCCATACACTTGTGCTTTAATTGAAATTAGGTAATTAGAAAAAAACAAACAAATAGTATATCAGAAAAAAAAAACTGTTAAATATACTTGAAATATAAATAAAATATAAGAAATTAATTAGATGTTTTTGTTGTCGAGGCCAAATAAAAAAGGACCAAATCGAATGATTACGTTTTCTTTTTGTTTAGATTCGTCAAATCGCTCTTGTCTTAAACAGTTGAAAATATACGATGTGATATAAATCAAAATCATGCAATTCCAACTATAAAATTTAAAATATGCAACGTAAAAAAATGTGATGCAACCGTGTGATTAATTGTAATGTAGATCGATCCATTTTATTTTAAAAAATAAATATTTTATCACCATTTTTTTTTATGGAAATTTTATCACCTTTTATATTGCTAGTAAAATGTCAATGTAACCCACAAATAGTTGCATCTTTATTCCAATTACCTAATTATTTTTGCAATTTGAATTTCTCACCTAACAAAAAATTAAATAAAATAAATTTTCATAATTATTACACCATCAAACCAATTAAATTACTACTTTTAGTAAAGTTTCAAGAGACCCAATCCCATCTCGTAACGCTCAGTTGGGGGCAAATGCGTAATTCCACAAAGTCCACCGAAGCATGTACTTTCACCAGACCTGTTCCCGTACGACAATCACCACATTAGGGTTCATGTACTTGCGACCATCACAGTATGATGTCATAGTTGGGACACGTTTCGCTTTCTCATTGGCTGGTGGGTTTGAGACTCGAAGCTTGCTGTGGAGCGTCAGATCAGGTGATTTGTCCTCGGGGTCTATGTTGTGGATAATGCCACGTCAAAACCCGTAAAGGGCACCTGATTACGCTGACGCCGACCTCACCGGAATATTCCTCACCGACGGGCCATTTCTTCAAACACTAAGCCCTTTTCCCGAAAACTATATATACTTCTCATTCTGGCAATCTCGTGCCCTAGAAATCTCCGTTTCGCCTCCACCAGCCGCAACCTGCTTTTCTCTGCTATTTTCCTTCACTTTCCCTCACTTTCCTTCACTTTCTCGTCTCAATTCCAGGCCATTTATAGGCCGTAATCTGCAGAGGAGGCTCTAAAAACGGTTCATTTTCAGTAATTTGTGGGGTTTTGGTAGAGATTTGACCGTTTTTGCTGTATGTTTTTGTATGTTTGAGCTCCGATTTGTGGTGTGGTGATGGATGCGGTGGAATTGCCTTACCCGGTGGATGTGGCGGCTCCGAAGCTCATAGGTTCGGAGGGATTTGGGAGAGCTGGAGTGACAGTGAAGGAGGTGGAGTCTCGCGAATCGGACAGTGTTCCGGCTCTTGTTGGCCGTACAGTGGAGCGATGCAGCTCGTTCATGAGCCAGAAAGGTGGTTTCTCGCTCTTTTGATTCTGTTTTGTGTGATTTCGAGTTTTTGCTTGGGCTTGTCCTGTGTTTAGGTTTTGCCATTCGCAAGGGCCTTGATTTTTTTTTTTAGGTCTTTGGGAAGATGAGGGGAAATGAAAAGGGAGATTGTAATTATTTGTTTCTAGGCAATGTTTGGTCAACTGGAGATTGAATTAAGGATTTGTGTAGGGTTTTGAAACTGAAATTGGGTTCATGGAGTCTTCTATTTGTATAGTTTTCTCTTCTATAATAATCTAATTTAGTTAATGTGTTCTAGGGTTTTAGAACTATTGAAATTATAAACAGCCAGGAAGCATGTATATTTTCTGGTAAGATGATAAGTTGTGGATTGTTCGGACATGCATTAGAAGTGACTAGTGAGTTCTGTTGATTTTGTGTCAAATTTGGAGTTTACTGGAAGTCTGTAATGCCAGTGCTTCATATTTTAACAGCTTGCTTATCGTTGGCTGCCAATTTATTGTGTTGACCCTGCTCTTGATAAATGATTGTGTGTTCGACTGTAGTATTTCAACGTGTCATCTGATCCCGGTATGCTGAAACCATTTCCTTAATAGTCTAAGATGATAGCTTTTCTAGAGAGAAAAACATATTTTTGTCGTTAGTGCATAAATGAATCATTTTGAATGAGTTGAGAACGAACTCCTAAAGTGTCGCCGATAAATGTGATGGAACTGATTCCCCCCCTTACATTCTTAATACTGTTGTGACGTTTCAGTTATTCTAGACTTAATCTTGTCTGAGTGGCACTGGCGAGTGATTTTTGGGTAAATAATTGTACCCATGCTATTCTTATTATTTTTTGTATCCTGACCGATGTGAAACTTTTTGTGGGAAGAATACTGTTTTGCCATTTGCATCACTTAGTTGTACATAAATTCAGCGCTCTAATTGGCAACTTAGGTGGTAACAGTGAAATTTTGCCAGCTGTATCTTGTATCACTTAGACTCATATTTGAATTTGGTTTTACACAGCGTGTAGTTGAAGCCCAGATTGAATAATAACAATCATTCAGGTTACATAAATTGGAAAATTTGTCTAATACAACATCGTTCTTGTTCTTATTTTCACCACATTTGAGGTATACTAGATTTCTCAATACTATGACAACCAAGCCATTTCCCAACAAGCATTGGGGTCGGTTACATAACTGATGTACTTAGATTATCAAATTCGGTACAAAGATAATAGTGCTCTAATACTTTAGGGAAGGTAATTGTGTCAGATGTAACAAGTTCTGCTCACGCTTCAGGTTATCCTTGTTGGATTAGATTCCTGCTGTCAAACTTTACAGGAATGCTAGTATGTTGCCCAGCTATCAGGGCAACGATGTGTCCGAACAGCTTCATTGTAGGGTACTAGGGTCATTAATTGTCTTTCCTCAACTCCTAGGCTTGACGATGCACAGTTACTGCAAAGACTGGCAAAAATATTGAAACCAGTAGTCTATGTTCTAAAAGGCAGTGGATTACTCAGTTAGAAGAGTCCCTGAGCCTTGCTGGATATTGGTGATAGGTTTAGACCGCTTGGTTCACATCCAATAAGATACACCTCTTATGATATTACCTTGTTTCCGTAGAAACTAAACTAATACCTATACTTTAGTTGCTTCCATTCTGTTATGGTCTGAATTTGTCTGTAAGCCTAATCTACTACTTAGCTTGCACTTGCTTGTGCTTTTTTACGACTCTGGTATGGTCCTGTATTATAGATCTTTGCACCTACAACCATGGCAGAATAGTATTTCATGGCAAATATAATGATGTGGATAGATAATCAGCTGCGGTTGGGAATGCATAAATGCATAGATATGTGTCCCTCAGATATGTATACATCTTTACTTTTAACTCAATGGTCAGCAATCAGCATTGACATTTCATAGAAACTTGAATTGGCAAATATCATTGGACTTTCGGAACATAGGTCTTGGATGTACATAGAGCAATCTAAATGTTTAACTGTCTTGTTAATATGAAGAGGATGAACAATATTCAATTTTCCTTTTTTAGTTCCTCATCCTTTCGTTTGTAACAAATGATGTGGAATTTACTTCTATAATTTAAAGTTTTGTTGGATTATGGTGAATAAGAGTTCAATTCCTTTTTGGGAAACATTTCCCACTTGATTTTGTGGTTTATGGTTCATTTATGGGCTATTATTCTTAAGATCTGATTCTTTTTGTGCATGATCAAACATTCCAGATAAAATTCAATTGGTGAAGCAGAAGAACCACTTAAATAGCAAGAGAAGCGAGAAGCGTAATCCGAGAGTTCCTGCAAAGAATAAATATGATTCTTTCCCAGTGAAAGCAGGTTCGGCGAGCTTCAGTACAGCTTCCGGAGGGAGCAACTTCCTTGGTATAACATTATCACAGTAACCATCACATAATATCTATTTCTATCTTATTGCTTGATTAGCTTCATTGACACTTGTTAATTATCTGCTGTTATGTGCAAACTGCAATCTTTTCCATACCTTTATGTTTAGTATGTTTAGTAGCAGATCTTACCAGAATTATGAATGGAGAACTTGGATTTTTTGAGTGTGTTGGAAAACCATAGCCCTCAAATTCTTTAGATCTGTTGATGGCATTAAAATTGTTAATTGCAATTTCATCTTCTTGTTTTTATGCTTCTATTGGGCGCTGTTTTGCTAATTTAATGGTCATTAAATATTTTCTATTGGGACCATGATCATTATCCATCTCAACTTATATATGTTGACTTTTCCCAAAGTTTTGGTGTTTCTTACCTTTTAATCGTTTGTGATATTATATAGCAGATCCGATAAAGAAAAAAGACAATAATGATTATCCTCTTTAAATGTTCTGATTATATGAATATCAAGCCACTCGAATTTTAAGGTTTATCTGCCTGAACTATCTCTGATTTCTTATTTTTGTCCATCCTGGCGCTCCCCTTATATTTGTTTCCTCAAGAAATATTTGTTAGTCTAGGTTTGTACATGTTATTAGCCTGAGATGTGATTAGAAATTTTGTTGGGGAACAACTTTTTTTACTAAACTTCACATGAGAAGATAACATTTGTCGTGTATATTGCAATCCCTGTCTTGTTTTCCACATATCCAAAATTTGCTGCCCTGCCTTGTATTGCCTTGATTTCCTTCTCAATTTTACATTCTCTAAAGAACTGATCTAAAGTAGATGGTTACTTTCATGTTTTACGCATTCTTTATGTCATGCATCACTAAGTTTCCAGCTCATGTTTATATGAAACTCATAAATGCACTTTGCTATATTAATCTTAGGAGTATATGGTTTGAAGTCAGATGCCCCTGATGTCACAAAGCTTATAGATGATTTTTCATTGATTGGGCTTCTTGACGGCACTTATGAGGCTCCTAATTTGGGCAAAGACAAAGGAAAGAAAGAAGGAATCATGAGTGATACTCTCATGCAGTCAGTTAGAAAGGCTGGATCAATTCTTGAGCCTCTTAGGCCTGTACAGTCCCAGAAGTTTGCTGAGATAGATAGCCCTTACAAGAAACTTTCCACATGCCTATCGACCACTGTTCCATGTGGTGTCAATGGTGGCAGAGAAGAAACCTGCACGCCAGATCTACCTTCAGGTGACAAGGTTAGTTCATATTGAAACTCTAAAATGTGCACAGATAGAACAGCAATACAGCATCTATAGTTACGGTAGATTGATACGTGGCTTGGTTGGTTAATTAAGAAAATTTAAAATCATGTATCTCTTCCTCTCTCCCTTCTAAGACATACATATTGACAAATAGCAATTGCATTTGGATTTTTGAATTTGATTTGAAATGGAAATCTAATGTTTGGAAAACCATGAAATTTCAAATTACATGGTAAGTTGTGTGAGTTGAAAGCTCATGTTCTAGGCATGTTTTGAAATTTGAATTCTAATGGATTTGAGCCAAATCCAAATTCTTTGCGCATCCAAACATTGAATTTGACTCAAATCCAGAAGTTCAAATCAAATTTAAGAGTTCAAATGGACCATTATCTCATTTCTTAATTGGTAGAAGTTACTGAATTATCTTTTGCAAAACATGCTACATTGGAAGTGTTGCATGCATGTTGTGAGTCTGTGACACGGGATAACATACGTGGTTGATAATTTTTGCTCTACCAAAGATATATTAGATTTGTTTTAATCACAAATTCCAGTGTTTGCCTTCAAAGATAAAGCTTCTGAATATTCTGAATATTTTTTTGCTCTTCTTTCTTGTCCGTGAAGTATCAGGATTCCAGTAGCAAGCCCGACACTCTCGGTGATGTGCTCGATTTCCCATTGTATCAACCTAGAGATATTTTGGAACGCTTGGCACTACCTCCTCCCAAGGATTTGGAGTCGTTGCTCCTAGATGCAGCCAAGCCTACTATGTCGTCAAGGAACACTCCTGATCCACGATCAGGCAAGCAAATAGCTCGCCGCCCAAGCTTGCCAGCTTTTCCCTGGTCCTATAGTTTTAGTGGGCAAAGTAGGACCAACGCTGATATGATTAAGTTATCTACAAGTAAAAATACATGCCTAGGTAGATGGGGAAGAATAGGGAACACTGCTGGTGCTCTTCGGGTTGCCAATGATTGTTTTTCGAACTTGGACTCTCTCAAATATGACAATAACTTGGTTCCTTCGGAACATACAATTGTACCATACATATCCGGCAAGCAACCTTGGTTTGAGTGGGGTTCATCCTCTTCTGCTACATGTTCTAAAGCTTCTGATGTTTCTCTGGGTAATGATTTCTTCAACAGTCAGTTTGTTCCTTTTATTTTTTGGGACTTCAACTAGTTTTTGTGTGGACTCTCTTTTATTGCTAATGGAGATTTTTCTCTTGAAAATACAGAATCCGGAGGTGGTGTGAAGTACGACGAAAATGGTATGATTCTTTTCATTTTTATAAGTAGATTTGCCTCAACTGCCTCCACAAGTCACTATCCGTTTGATTGTTTGTGTTTTAGATCGTGATGGAAGCTATAGTGTTTAAGCTAGCTGGATAGTCAAGTCCTTGATAATCACTATCTGATCTACTACACTTTAGCTCGTCTAGAACCGAGGGGAATATGGCTCCTCCGCATAGTTTGATTCTTATATTTTCTTGCACTTTGGTGTATATAGTTGACAATTTGGATCCGAACTCGTGGGCAATCGAAATCCGATCTGCACTTTTGTGGATTCGGGTCACATAAAATGGCCTGTTATTTTTTGGGTCGGTCTACACTCACCCACACATTTTCTATATAAAATCTAAAATTTGCATCTCTTTTGTATTGGGTCTGGGTTAGGTAGGCGATTATTGGCCATCCAAATCCGGCCCGATAGTTTGCGGGGTTTGGTCACATAAAAGACCCGTTCAATTTTCGGGTTGGGCAAACCCGCAATTTTCCAACCATAGCCCAAAAAATTCCGACCCAAATCCCGAATCGTCAGCTCTAGGTATTATCAACTCAAACCCATATTGTTGCAGCTCTAAACTACAGGCTAATCACCAAGTGACCAAAGTTGTTGATTTTATATTGAGTGGAGGATTGTTGTCTGTGTATTCTTTTGGACTAATGATTACCTCTTGTCCTGTAACAGCTGAGAATTGTCCGAAAATCGTAGCTGCTGCGCAAACTCTGATGGACATGGCAACTCTTCCCATGAGGCAAAACACGGATGGATTGATAGCATGGCAAAAGAAGGCTTCGCAAAAGGCCTCAAAAGTCCGTAAGTCAAGACCACATGATAAAGGTCAAGAAACATCTACAGCTCCAATGCCATTCACTGGATCCGAGAATCCATCAAGAAGTGGTGCTGATCAAGCATTCCCATCAAAGAAGCCCAAGCTTTCCTCCGTGACAGAGAAGAAAAAGGATCATGGTGCCACCAATAGTGTCAGGAAAGGACCAATAAACTGGTCCACTCCCAGATCAGTAAGATCATCACCGAGCAAGTCAGCGAGGGACTCGATTGCAGAACCACGGCATCATTCGTCTACTAATGCCATGAAGCAGTCGTCTATGATGCCCCCGCCAACGCGTGTTGTTCTCGACAAGGCCTGCAGTGAACATAAAATGAGGAACTTCGTTATGGAGTGGCGAAATGGTGAAATGGACTCCATTGCCGAAACAAGAGATTCTTCTTCTAGTATTGCTAAGCAAGCAAGTATGATGCCCCCACCGGCTAGAGTTTCGGATAAGGCTCCCGACAGCGAGCAAAAGCGCAAGGCCTCCGATTTTGAAGAGAGGCCAAGGAGCTCAGACAAAATGGCGATAAACTGGCACTATGGAGGAAGGGATTCAATCACAGAAACAAGACACTCCTCTTCTCATATCGCGAAGCACTCGTCTATGATGCCCCCGCCACCAAGGATTCTAGAGAAGTCCCGCGACAGCGAACAGAAAATAAGGAAGCTAGTGGTGGATTGGAACAGCGGGGTAAGAGACTCAGTAGCAGAATCCCGACATTCTTCGACTAACACCACAAAGCAAACGTCTATGATGCCCCCGCCCAGTAGAGTTTTCGACAAGGCCTGTGAGATTGAACAGAAACGCAAGGCCTCTGACAACGAAGACCGACAGAGGAAACTAGCAATAGATAAAATGACGGATTGGCGCAACTTAGGGGCGAGGGAACGGAGTGAATAAAGGTAAATATTTTCACCAAAGAAGCTTAAGCTTAATCCTTGCGATGATGATGAAATTATGAATGTGTGTATATATCTGGGTTTGTTGTAAGGATGGTGTTGTTAGGGTAAACAGGTAATTGTTGTAACAGTAAGCTTAGTTGTAGATCATTATTGCCTTTGTGTAGATCAATTTGATGAGGCAATAGAAATTTCACAATACTGTTGCTGTTCTAGTTTGTTGTTTTTTTAATGTTTAGAGATCATATATATTGAATTGGAGACTTGGAGTCATTGTCATATGGGATTTTCCTCCCAAAGTTACAAAGCACTATGTTATAGTTTTCTTTTTACCATATTCAGCACAAGAGTGCTGTTGCTCCATATTGTAAACAAAGTCTTGTTTTTGTTGAGAAAATTCAACTACAAGTGATGTTTTAACAATTAGACTGTTACAGTTGCCAACTTTAGAAGTGAAGGAGAGTTGGCAATTGCATCAATCAGACCCATTCATTTTTGGGTCGGATTAGATCAAATAAATCTTTACATCATACGAATAAAGCTCAAAACTCAAATTGTTAGCTGAAACGATCTAGTTGGAAAAGCAAGATATAATAAATATACAAGTCATTCTTGTATATAAAAAATTTGCAATTCAAACAAATGAACAACAAGAGTCTCTTTCATATTCTTATTCATTTTCATTTATAAATGAAATTTTCAATTCATACACTATCTAGTGCTGTGGATTACTGGATTCCAAATGCTTTGCGTGTAACGTGTGTAACTTTGTCCAACCCCTACCATCTTGAATTTGACTGGATTTATTTTATGTAATTCCAAACTCACCCTCTGCGAATTTGAATCTAACCTGTTACATATATTTTGTTCATTAAGTATTTAAGTATCATAATTAATTATAACATAGTTTAGATAACAAATGCGAAGGGGATGTAGCTCAGATGGTAGAGCGCTCGCTTAGCATGCGAGAGGTACGGGGATCGATACCCCGCATCTCCATTTATTTAAAATTTTATGTTTAATATTTCAATTTAAATTTACATTTTCCGGGCCAAAGCCTGCAATTCAATACATTATTTACTGGCCCAAGGCCTGCAATCCAAAAACCCACTATTTAAATCTGGGCCTGCAATCCAAAATATACACTTCCAAATGCATATTCACGGGTACGTGTCCACTACCCATACCGTCGGCAAAGAGATACAAACCAGAAATCTTAAAAAAATCACTTTTTCACCTTAAACCCAATAGATTTTGACCATGTATGAGATGACAAAAAGAACAACACTTTTTTTTGCCTTAAACCCAATAGATTTTGACAATATGTGAGACGGCAAAAAATTATCCATATAATCTTTACTGTGCTTGTATTACAAGTTCTACACAAACACAACGTGTCGAATTCTCCAACATAGTAATAGTTATGTCGAGTTCAAACACAGTTGAATTGTGTCGTATTCATGTTAGGTCATATAAGACGTTAGACATCTATAAAAGAGAACATTTTTTTTTTGTCTTAACCATAAAGTTTTCAATGCGGCCGCAGTCAACACTTTTAACTCATATCACGCTCAAGTTAATTCTCATTCGAAGTAGGTAGAGTCACAAAACGTCAAAACGGAGAGAACAATTTGGTATAACATTGAAATGGTTCACAAACTTGTCTCTAACAAAAAAATTGTTTTGATTAACTTCACACCCATCCAAACCCAAGTATTGGGTTCTCCAAAAACTTGTCTTCCATGGACAACTCATCTCCTTTCACTTCAACTTGTGAACATAGAAATAATCATCCACCTAAAATAAAAATAAAAAATAAATTTTTTTAAAAAATGTAGCTAAAACATTTGGTCAAGAAGCAAAACAAGAGCCATAGCAAAAACGGCATCAAAATTTGGCTGTACAATCAAAACAAAAACGTCCGCTCCAAAAGAGATTCCTCCGGCGCCCGCCGCCTCCTTCCTCTTGATCTCCGCCACCGCCCTCCCCGACTGATCCGACACTTTACACGACCGATTCGCGTATGATCCTTCAATCACATAAGCGTATCGTTTGTCGCAAGATCCTCGGAACACGTGCGCGAGTACATTGTTTGTTTGTAATATGTTCATGTTCTTCTTCACGACGCACAATGGCTTGTTGTTCCTTGAAGTTGAAGCTTCATTTTCTTGCTCGCCTTCAAAAACTTGCCACTCGTTTGCTAATCCCAATTTCTACAATAAAGAACAGTTAACATATAATTAGTCCCAAATGCTATATGTATGCGACCAACATTTATTAATAAGAGACCGTGGGCTAAGTGGTTAAAACGTTTCTATACCTAACTTGAAAATGTATATGAAAAAAATGTTTTACTTAATATACTAATTCATTTTGCTTCGAATTAGTACTTAATTTTATTTTACTATGGCCCTCAAACTATTCAAATTATTCAATTTGGTCTGCAACTATATTATTTTGTTTCAAACTGGTCCAATCCATACAAGTGCCGTCAATTTAGGTTAATATGTGGTAATTTTTGTTAGAACTTTTAATCACACGACATTTATGTTAGCTAAACGAGCGAACATAACTAATTTTTTAAAAAAATTATATAATTGATGGAATATTAGGGTAAAAAGAAAATCAAAATTAAATTGAATCGAAACACTATAGTTCAATCACTATTTTAGGTTAAGAATGTTCAGGATCAAATTGAGTCGGAATAGAGTTCAAAGAGATCAAATTGATCCTTTTAAAAAAAAAAAAATATGTATATCACATTTTTCTTTTCAAAACAAAATTTGTTTAAAATTAATTACCTTTCGACGAGACATTGTAAGCAGAGATTTTCCGGCGCCGTCCATCAAAACAACCTGGTCGGCGCGTCCCATGTAATTGTCGACTCTATAAACCAAATTCCCACACGAATCAATCACCGTGAATCCACTACAGCTCACCAGAAGTGACTTCCTCCACACCGTCAGTGACGTGCACGCGCCGCCCTGCAGATTCTTATTTGTGCAGCACAGCTCCACGTCATCATCGTCTTCTTTACTCTCTTCGTGTACGGTTCTTGACATCGATTTCAAGAACAAAAACAATTTCATTTTCTTGAAAATTGAAATGGTCCCTTAATATTAAATGAATAAATAAATAAATAAAGAAAATTTATCGTTGAAGAGCTTAATGTTGCAGAGTGAGACTGAGAGATATTTTTATATAGAGAGTTGAGATCGAGGTGAGAGCTGAGCTGGCATGCCTGTGCTACACGTGCTTTGCGCGTAGACTAATCTGACACGCGGCGAGTGAATAGTCCAATCATAAGGCGCGTGTGAGGCTTGTGGCGCGTGGGTTCGATGTTTTAACCGCTAAGTTGTTGGGTCCTGTGAATGTCCTAAACTATCTAGAAGAGCTTGTTGCTACTACCTCCGTTTCATATTAAATGTCGTTTTAGAGTTTTTCACACATACTAAGAAAAGATGTTAAATGACTTTCTTACCCTTTATATAAAAACAAAAAATTCATCATTGTTTCAACTTTAATGCTA
>JAYMTF010003974.1:0-14091 GCA_036897485.1 Pelargonium nanum | reverse complement strand
TTATAGAGAAATACAATCAATTTTTTTCATAATAACTAACGATTAGTCAATATTAATATATTATTAAATTATTTAGTGCATTATAATAAAAAAACCCGAGCAAAGCTGGGTACCAAAACTAGTTCTTTGAAATGATGGACATCCAAGGGGGAGTGTTATGAATAATATTTTTGGATGTGCATATGAATTAAGTATCTTAGACTCCTAAATATATTAGACTAGTTTTCAATATATTGTGTTTCCTAATTGTAATAGGAATATGTTATTTACCCCTATAAAAAGGGCTAATTGTTGTACACAATAATACAATTAATAGGATCTGATATTCTTTCCTCTATTTTCTCTCTTCTTATTGTGTTCTTGCTCTTCAATTTACAACAATTATAGATATATTGAAAATGAAAAAGTGTTGAAATTTGGTGTTATTCCCTTCGGAAAGAAGCAATCTGCTTTGAATATAAGAATGGGAGATTATTGGGAGAATATAAAATTATTAGAATGTAAGAGCAAAAACAGACATTATAATGGAACAAAATAATTGATAACAAATAAATAAATAGTAATAATGTTGATGCTAAAGGAATAAAAAAAATCATTGAAAAATAAAAGGAAAGAAAAAAAGGAACCTTGCATACATTGTACACAGTGAGTAATGCTATATGTACAAAATTTTGTATAAAAATCTTTGTATAAAATGACGTGTCAATTGGATAGATATGTCACATCAAATATATTGATGATGAGTTGGACGAATTAAAATTTGACAAGTGTATAGTGTGTGTTATAAACCGGGCGCTTCGCGCCAGAAATTCATGGGAGGGTAGTGATATCATATGTGTCGGGTTATTATTTGTTTAAACTTAGTATTGAGCCATAAAAATAAGAAATAGCGTTTGCCACATAGGCTGCTACATCATTTTGCATACAAAATTTGGGACAAATAACATTTTTATTTTAGGGTATTTGAGTAGAGGTGGTGGGTCTCAATCCCATCCTATACATACAGTATACACATCATATTCAGAGATAGTTGAGAGTTCACGAGTTAGAGGTGGGGCCCGCAAAGCAAGGAAGCCCGTGAAGTTCGGTCTCCATGTAATGTGAGCAACGCCAATGCCAAAGACGGTGCTGTCTTTCTCATTCACAACACAACACAACACATTTGCCAATTGCCACTGCTCCCATTTGGATTCTTCCATCAACTTCAAATTAGGAGATAAACAAATTACCTCAACTTAATTTTTGTTTTATATCTAAATATTTAACACACAAGATCTTAAGTATGAAAATCGAGTGCCCTACTGATACTTCACATACCTTTCGAGCGTGACCATGATTCCTCGACTAAGTTATTCCCTTTTCTTTTATGACATTCAACGATTTCTAATAGTGTTTTATTTTTACCTCTCAGTTGTTTCTGACTTTTCTTATATTGTAGAATATTCTCATTTCCCTTGTGGGCTTGGGCTTCTTGTGGGTTCGAGGATTTGGTTAGAATGAATTTTTATCGCTAGGGGTGCACTGCTAGGTGGCATCTCAGTGGTGCTTCATTCCAGTGTTATTATCATATAAATATTCTAGGCGGATTTATTTATTTTGTGTCTTGACTGAGTCTCACCTACTAATAGCTTAATCGTCGTTGCTTGACAAGTGTTTTGGTGAGATGTTCTTAAAACTAGCGTTCGTGAATGAATTCCCATCAAAGAGACGATGTAATAGGAATTGAATTGAGCTAAGTGTATTGAGATTACCCAAAAACAAATCCTATGTAGTAACGCAATGCAAGTAAAATTAGGTGACATCTTCTCGAGAATAGCTATTACATGCTCAAGGAGGTGTAAATTTAGGTTAAATTCGTAAATATTGTTGTCACGTGAATACTCACTCTAGACTAGAAAGCAAGCTACCTATAAAACCCATAAAAACAATATAATCACCTTTTCCAATTAACAGTATCTACATATAAAACCATAAACATCCAACAAAATACTCTTTAGAGTTCAATAATCAACAGTAGAAAATTTATCAAAAAAATGGCAGCTTGTGCATAAAAAAAGTAAGATTTCAAAATGGAAAGTGAATGAACAAGAAGGGCACATACAGCTGCTGCACACAGAGACAAGTGATCGCTAACAAACAAGAAACAGCCATTACCTTATCGCTGGGAATCTCTCTGTCTCTACCTTCAACCATTAACATGTCTTCTTCTTCTTCTTCTTTCTTCTCTGCATAATTCTCCATTTTAACAATGATTTTCACACTATTGTGCTCTTTACCATCAACTTCTTGACTCCTTTTTCTGGTAAAGTTCTCGTGACTACACAGTAACAACATTGCTCCATTTCTTGTAGTCATGTTATGTACCAGAAAATTATTCTTTTCTTGATCAATTGGAGAGCTGAGAGCTTTGGTCAGGATGGGATTTGAAAGGCTGGTTTGTTATCTTCTGGTTATTACAATGGCAGGTTTTGGAGAATATTGCATGGGAAATGAAGATGTGCCGGTGCAGCTCAACGACGATGTTCTTGGCCTCATTGTCTTCAAATCCGACCTCCACGACCCGTCCTCGTTTCTTGATTCTTGGACTGAAGACGACAACTCTCCGTGTTCGTGGGAGCACGTAAAATGCAACCCGGCCACCGGGAGAGTGTCCGAGGTTAATCTTGATGGGTTGGGGCTGTCCGGGAAGATTGGGAGAGGGTTGCAGAAGTTGCAGCATCTCAGGATTCTATCGCTCTCGCGCAACAACTTTAGTGGCAACATTAGTCCTCAGCTTCCTCTCATTCCCAGCCTCCAGAGTCTCAATCTTAGTCACAATAGCTTCTCAGGACGCATTGACAGCTCGGTTGTGAACGCGAGTTCGATCAGATTCCTAGACCTCTCTGAGAACTCACTCTCGGGGCCTGTCCCGGATGATCTGTTCGAGTCTTGTTCTTCGCTTCGCTACCTTTCTTTGGCAGGAAACATGCTTGAAGGGCCTATTCCCAGCACACTCTCCAACTGCTTGCACTTGAATGGACTCAATCTGTCGAACAATCATTTCTCCGGAAACCCGGGTTTTAGTCCCGGGATTTGGTCCCTCAGAAGGCTGAGGACACTGGATCTTTCGAGAAATGCTCTGTCCGGGTCAGTGCCTATTGGGGTATCAGCCATACATAACCTGAAGGAGCTCAGGTTTCAGGGCAATCACTTCTCAGGGTCACTCCCTGCTGATTTAGGGATGTGTCCTCACATCACCATTTTAGATTTCAGTGACAATCTCTTCACTGGGTCACTCCCCTGGTCTCTCCAGAGCCTGAACTCATTGACCACTTTTCGCCTTTCGAATAACTTGTTTTCAGGGGATTTCCCTCAGTGGATTGGCAACATGAGCAGCTTGGAATTCATTGATTTCTCCAACAATGGCTTCACTGGGAGCCTCCCATCTTCAATGGGTAGCTTGCACTCACTGAGCTACTTGAGCTTGTCCAACAACAGGCTCAGTGGAACCATCCCAATGTCACTTTCTTATTGCACCAAGCTATCAGTTTGTCATTTGGGACAGAACAGCTTCAATGGTAGCATACCAGAGGGTTTGTTTGGGTTGGGGTTGGAGGATGTGGATCTTTCACAGAATGGACTGTCTGGTCCGATCCCACCAGGTTCGAGTAAGCTCTTCGAGTCTCTTCGAGCACTTGATCTGTCAAGAAACAACCTCACAGGAAGCATTCCTGCTGAAATGGGTCTTTTCTCCAATATGAGATACTTGAACTTATCTTGGAACCACCTTCACTCTAGGGTGCCCCCAGAGATTGGATACTTTCCGAATCTAACGGTTCTAGACCTTCGAAACAGCGCCTTGTATGGCTCGATCCCAGGGGATATTTGTGATTCAGGAAGCTTGATGATTCTTCAATTGGATGGGAATTCATTGGATGGTCCAATTCCTAAGGAGATTGGGAATTGTTCTTCTCTTAACTTGCTGTAAGTCTCTTACACTTGTATATTTACTGTTCAATGTTTCTTTTTTCTGATAAGCAAGCGTAACAACCGAGGCTCGAACATGAGACCCCAAGAAAAGCAAATTTACTGATCAAATTGATCCATTTTGTGTTGAAGTTGAACCATATTGATCCAATTGTAATTGTGTTGTTTGTTGCAGGAGCTTGTCCCATAATGCTCTAAGTGGTTCAATTCCTGAGTCCATTTCCAACTTGAGCATGCTCAAGATTTTGGAGTTGGAGGTCAATGAGCTTAGTGGAGAGATCCCACAAGAGCTTGGGAGGCTTCAAAATCTTCTTGCTGTGAATGTGTCCTACAACAAGCTCACAGGGAGGCTTCCTGTTGGGGGCATATTTCCAAGCTTGGATCAAAGCTCTTTGCAGGGCAATTTGGGTATTTGCTCACCATTGTTGAAGGGTCCTTGCAAGATGAATGTCCCAAAGCCTCTAGTCCTTGACCCAAATGCATACAGCAACCAAATGGGTGGCGGTCATAGAAACCATGGAGACTTATCTCCACAGTCCAACAATTTTGAGCATCACATGTTCCTCAGTATCTCGTCTATCATCGCGATCTCAGCAGCTATGCTGATTGCGATTGGAGTTGTAGTTATCAGCCTACTTAATGTATCTGCTCGGAGGAGGCTTGCGTTTGTGGAAAACGCCTTGGAGAGCATGTGCTCGAGCTCTTCGAGATCAGGATGTCCGGCAGCAGGGAAGCTCATTTTGTTCGATTCGAGGTCATCCCAGGATTGGATCAGCAACCCTGAGACCTTACTCAACAAGGCTTATGAGATTGGTGAAGGAGTGTTTGGAACTGTGTATAAGGTGCCATTAGGAGCTCAAGGAAGAGTGGTGGCAATCAAGAAGCTTGTTACATCGAACATCATGCAGTATCCTGAAGACTTTGATAGGGAAGTTCGAATTCTAGGAAAAGCGAGGCACGCGAACCTGATCGCGCTCAAAGGGTACTACTGGACTGCCCAAATGCAGCTCCTGGTGACAGAATATGCGCCCAATGGGAGCCTCCAGTCCAAGCTTCACGAAAGGCTTCCTTCTTCCCCGCCCCTTTCTTGGGCGAACAGGTTCAAGATTGTGCTCGGGACAGCGAAGGGACTAGCCCATTTGCACCATTCGTTTCGCCCACCCATCATTCACTACAACATTAAGCCGAGCAACATCTTGCTTGATGAGAACTACAACCCGATGATATCAGATTACGGGCTGGCTAGGCTGCTGACCAAGCTTGACAAGCATGTAATGAGCAACAGGTTTCAGACGGCACTAGGGTACGTGGCACCGGAGATGGCGTGCCAGAGCTTGAGGGTGAACGAGAAATGTGACGTGTACGGGTTTGGCGTGCTGATCCTTGAGCTCGTGACGGGTAGGAGGCCCGTGGAATACGGGGAGGACAATGTGGTGATACTGAGTGACCATGTGAAGGTGTTGCTGGAGCAAGGAAACATATTGGAGAGTGTGGATCCGAGCATGGGTGAGTACCCGGAGGATGAGGTGTTGCCGGTGCTGAAGCTGGCACTGGTGTGCACCTCTCAGATTCCGTCCAGCCGGCCTTCCATGGCCGAAGTCGTGCAAATCCTGCAAGTCATCAACACTCCAGTTCCGCAAAGACCGGAACCTTTCTGAAATATTTGATCAACAGACTCAGATCTGACTTTCAGGCAACAAATTGATTGCTGTTCTTTCTTTCTTTCAGTTGATCTTGTTAAAATTAGTTATCTTATTCTGTTAACCTCTCCATTGTTGTGTAAGATTTCACTTCCTTCCTGGTAAAATGCATGATCATTGTCATTGAACCATATGATACATTTTTCTATATTTATATCACTTTTTTTTCTATCAGTTGAGCTACACAACAAGAGTAGCTCTCCCCCTTTAACCCAAATACTCACCCCATACAGTCGGCGAAGAAGCTCGAACTCGAGACCTCAAAGGGCATTCAAAGCGTCTAAACCACTTGACCCAACAAGTAGCGGTTATTTTCAACAATTATATAATTGAAGAACTCCATGTAATAATTGAAGGCATTCATGTTCATAAGAGGACAACCATTAGAATTTAAGGCATTGGTTGGATTTGGATGGATAGGTTTTCACTTCATGTGACCTAACTGTATTGAGATAGGGTGTCAATATGTCATACTACCCTAAAAAGGAGGAATACATGTGGTCCTCTTCGCGGTCCGTTGTAGATAGGGTGCACCATTTATGGATTCAGGGATGGTTACAAGTTCTTGAAAGTACTTACATGGTAGGGCCTGAAAATGTAGGGCTAGTTTAAGGGCATTCAGAGAGAAGCATCAAAGTAAATTGAACATTTCATCTCTATAAAATAATTGATGAATATCAAACAAACGATGGAAAAGAAATAAGATACTTAGCTTTGCAATACCACCCACAACACATTTTTCTTGCTCCCTACAAAATGCAAAATGTTCGCCTCTAAGAGGGATTCCAATTTCCGGTACATAACTTTCCCTAAAGCTTTAAAAAACTGAAAGCAATGATACTGTCACAGCACTTGGGAAAAACACTTCATGGTGATTTACATTAGTTGTCATGCAATGCCTTCATAAGATGTAATCTGCTGAAGCTTTGTCCCGCCACCCTGCATAATCCACAATTCCACACAATCAAGTCATCAGACAAAAAATCCGAGAGTTATTTCTATCTTTATTCAGTGTATTAATTTCTGTTACTGAACAAAAAGGAGGAATAGAAATCAAAATGAAACACAACCAAACTCATGCCATCGGAGCATGAATTCAAAGTTCGAAGTTCTTCACCAAATGACAGAAGTGGAAACTGGTCTTTGGGTTAAGAGATGATAAAAGTCTAAAGTAGGAGTTGGATCTAGGAAAATTGCAACCTTTGATCATCTAACTGCCAAACATAGAAGGCGGTGAAACTAGAAAATGATAGACAGCCAAATCATCATCTCAAGTCCTTTGGTTCTTTGTCAATATGTACCATACTCATGTTGACAAATATAAATATATATTATCAGCAGACCATACCCGTGCTGATATGAATGCACATAAAGAGCAATATGTGCAGATACATCTTCCTATATATGAGCCAACTTATCTTTATCTTGATATGGATCCTGAAATGTTTAATTCTGCCTACAGGATTTGAAGCATACCCATTAATTTGGTTGCAGTAGTTGGAAATTTGATTTGTTATCAGGAAGCTTTCCAATCGTGATGGCTCAGGAACTGGCTTAAAGATAGGGTTTGAGGGATCTTCCTCAGGCAAAGGATCTTCTCCTGCAGCTTTTCGTGCCATGTTTTCAGACCTACAAAAACACAACAAAATAAAAATATATCATAAGGAAGAGGATTGAATGAATTTAGCATAGCAGAACCCCGGGGTAAGACAGAGAGTTGTTTTAAGATTTACTCCATCAGTAACCTTCCCAACACAGAGATCTCAAGAAAAAGCAAAAGAGCCCTATATATGAATCGATGGAAAGACTGGTTAAGAGAAAATTTTGACTACTATATTTTATCTGACATTAGTTTGTCCAAATTAGAAGCACAAGATGACGAAATAAAATGAATCAATGTCGCACGGCTGAAAATCAAAATTTCAAGAAAGGGGATTCATATGAAGTAGATAAAAATTGAAATTTAAAAAGCACCTTCGATTTGATCTTTTACATATCAACTATCTTAACCTCTCAAGTCATATATAAAATCCAACTCTATCATAATATCCTCCATAACTATTGTTCACAAACAAAATGAACCAATTCAAATATGTTACAGACAAAGGTTCAGTGATGAGTTTGGCTTGAACTAAGAGAGAAAATGATCGAGGGCACTTCCATTTTGAGTCTGTAGATACACAGGTCATCCCCATACAGACAAACTTCACTTAAAACCCTTAAATAAATAAACTATTCACTGAGAAAGCAGGTTAGCAACTTGAAAGATGCCATCCATACCTTCTCTTCTGAAGCCATGCTTGCTGCTGTGCTTGCTGGCGTGACAGGTTTCTATAATAGAATTGGAACTGAAAAAAGACAGTTATCATGTTATACACACAACCAAAGGTATCCAAAAAATCTGGGACAAATAAGAAGAAAACACAAACCTTCTGCTGTTCCATCGACAAATCTTCCATGCATTCAATCAAAAACTCCACATTCCTTTCCATAAATGGGGTGGTTGATAATTGAAGACGATCATAATCACACTAACACATCAAGTCTTAGTTAGAAATGTAAAATCAGTACTACCAAAAAAATTGAACTAGAACTATATTTACCTGGGTGACTGGCGTGTCAGCTTCAAGCTCAGTCATAAAGGCACTGATAAGTGCAGAATTTGAAACTTTGATCTGTTGCATACAAGCAGGATAAATATATAGATGCTAATACAGAACCTTTCTCTAAAACACAAGAAACTAAAATAAAATGAAAAAACCAAACAAAAAAGATTCCCAATTCTCCACTAACAAGCTACTAAATGCAAGTTACATATTCGTGAATTATATGAAACAGTGGAAGCTAAAGTCATATTAGAGCACATTTCTGGACTGTCCACCCAATCAAATTTTCAATAAACAATATCAGAGGAAACATATGGGGAAAAAGCCGCCTCATTATATAACAAGGATTTTGAATTCTGACATCACCAGAAGCTTCTGGACAATCACTTAGTTAACAGGACAACTAACTGATTAACCTTTTGAATCATGACCTACCAGTGGTCAACTTACCACTTCGGTCATGGACTCATGGTATAGCACATTTAAAATTTAAAGAGCAAAAGCAAAAGGTACTTGAAGGAAGCATTAATTCATGTTCTAGAAACATATACACTTCATAGGTGATACTGAAAATGCAGGCATGCAGCTATTATGTATAGCATTTTGCTGTAAAGAATAATGAGTCAAGTGTTGAACTCTTACAGGAATCTCCTCAAATATATCCACCCATGACAAGTTTTTCTCCCTTAACCTATTGAAAGAAAAATCAATCAGAACCATCATTATATCATTCATAATCGATAAAAATATAAATAATAAAAACATGACAACAAGAAAGCCACATACTTCTCTCCTGTAAAATTGTTACTGCGGTAAAGCTCCATGAAGGAATCAGACAGCTTTAAAGCCATGAGAGCTAAGACGCCTTGATTGGACCTTGAAGGATCGTAAATTATGCACACACACCTTCTAATATTCTCCTGGAACCAGAGAACAGGTAATTAAGATAGGCATGCACAGTATATATAGGAATGCGAAACTTCAAATTTATTACTCCCTTCGTCCCAAAATAAGTGTCGCTGGTTTCTATTTTGAGAAAATTTAGGGGGAAGTTGGTTAATGTTGATATTCTTATGAACATGTCTTGTAACAAGCTTAAGGGATACTAACTAACACATTATAGGGTTACTATTGGTAATTCATCCATAACTAACTTTCTAAAAAGAAAAGTGGACACTTATTTTAGGACAAAAATGCAAGGGAAACAGACACTAATTTTGGGATGGAGGGAGTACATCATTTCATTCATAATTTTTACCTTTTAATTGCTATCAGAAACCCCTATAACAACTCATTAAAGCACAGATACAGAATACCAATTAAAAGGTTTGCAATGGACCCTAACCTACCGTTAACAACCTGTTCAAGCATTCCGGGGAAAAACTAGTTCAACTGAAAGTTGAACAATGTAAACCAACAAAACTCATGTTACATGACCATAAATACATGAACTCGAAGACTCAAACAAATATTCAAGCCTATAACTTTGTTTGGTTTTGCGCCCTTTGGAAAACTACTAATATGAGTCATTCATTGTATCAAACTGATTACTGAAAGTTTGTGGTGTTCAAAGGATGGCAACAAATAGATTGGCCGCAAATTCTAGACAATTTTTAAAGATATCATTCATATTGCTAGAGGACAAATATGAACCTTTTATGATAACTTAATTGAGGAACGATTTAAAAAAAAAAGGGAACTTCTTGTTCAGATTCAGACCAGAATATACATGTATGACATTTTCACTGATAAAAAACATAGGTAGCAGCCTCACTCATATTCTTAAACTCCACTTATTAAACTCCACTTAAGCATTCTTTCATTAGTTTAGAAGTGCTCTGCAAGCATATTTAAGAGGAAAGAACCCAAACATTGATGTGCAGTTTTATTACTTGTTCTCCTTTCATATTCCATACTCTTTCATTCCTTTCGTTATTCAGGCTGATCTTTTATCACCATAGTGTTTCACTCCCAAATTAATACAAGGTTTAAGTTGATATATACTGTAAGATCTTGTGTCCTCTCTTTATTAAAGCAAGCACCAAATATACCAGCAATATTGTTCCTTTTCTCATTTGGTTCCAAATAATATATATGGCATTTAAGTACACTATTGATCTAATAATAAGGATTCAATAGTTTCGATATTTTTACAAAGAGAACGGTTCTAATAAAAACAGAAAGATCATTGAAAAACACATGCTCTTGAAAGCAGCAAATCTAATGTAGATAGGCATAAAACTTCAATTAGAAACAGTGACCCACAAACCATTACCTGGTAATTCATAAAAGTCTCAATAAGTTCTACTGTCTGGAATGAACCCAACAAAGTTGATTGGTACCTGAAAATATTTAAAATAATCAACAAAGCATATATAATCTGCACACTTCACATTAATTCCACATACATCAATTATCTCCAACATACCACCCAACAGTGTTATTGTCAACATTGACCTCCCTCAGACATCTCATCATCTCGAGCTGGTAATTAGCACCATCTGCTTCAATCTCCTCATCCTCCTCGCGTATCTAACAGCAAAGTAAACAACTATTAGAACTTCACAAAGACAAAATCAAACTAAAAACTATTAGCACAGATTGAGCCAACCAACATCATACCGGGAAAGGAAAGCAGTTGGTAACTTCAAGGACACTCCCAACATCCAACCCTAGAAGCTGCCCTGTCACAAGAGCAGGAGAAAACTCCTTGCAGTGCTTGATTATCTTCAATATCACCTACAATTCACCAAAAATAGTCTAATCCAATAAATATAGAATCAACCTTACAAAAATCTTAAATTTATATATGAAAAAAAAATCAATTGGATAGTTACGAATAAATCAAATAATTGAGAGAAAATAAAAGTACCAGTCCCTCGATCTGGACGACCCGGAGAGGGGAAGCAACCTCCTCCGTGGCCGCCACCTGAAGAAAAGACCTCGCCATAGCTGAACGAAATTTGAACCAATCAGGAAGATAAATTACAGCATGTAATAAGAGAGAGAGAGAGAGAGAGGTAAACTTACTAGCCGCTGGTGCCGCCATGAATGATAGAATGTAACGAGCTCTGTGAAACTAGCTGGAGAAGACAACTAGATTTTGAGATATTGAAACCCTAATTTTCAGTTCAGTTTTGATTGCCTGTGTATTGTACTGTATTTCTTATGCGGAACTTGGGTTCCCAAATCAATATTAGATCAAGGTCAATTTAAGTTGACTCAATACGGTTTTCTTTTTAAAAGACAAAACGGATTTATTATTTGCATATAATTTTGTAAAAATAAGGAGAAAACGGTAGACACTGTCACAGAATGTAGTTGCGTTAAATCTTTGTATGTATAGTTTTGCCTGTGGTTCTATTCGGCTTGAATAAAGATTAGTCTAGATGTGATATTGCTTAAAAGGGTTGATCTCGTGTCACTTAAGAAATCCAATTGTTAACCAACGTTATAAACCACAAAAGCCATGTTCTAACCAATAAAACAAACATGATGGCTCGACCAAGAGATTTCCTGCTAACGCCAATCACTTTTCTCTCTTTCAACTCATAGACAACATTATCCCTAACGGCTAAAAGTTCCCCCTCTAGCTCAACATCATTATTTCTAACTACTAAAGTTTCCCCCTCCAAATTTGCAACATTATCGCGCCAGACAAAAATGACGAGCAATATGCCCTCAGGATCATTGGAGATCTTGGTCAAGCCAAGCCTAGAGAAATGTATGTGTTCGACACTAACCTTTGCAAGATGAACAAAACCACTAGTCCTAATCAAAACTTTGTCTCATGGAGATCACACATTAGTTGAATACAGGGTGGTGAACATACTCAGTGTAACCAATCATCCCTTCCCTAACACCACACTCCAAATTAAAATTTTAATCGAGTGGAAGAATGAGGCTTAGATACATCCGATAAAGCATGTGGTTACTTATTTCTCAACCTCAGAGAGATCAATGCCACCACCTGAAAGAACATCTGATATGGTATTGTCAAGCAATTAAATGACTGGCCAATTAACATTCTTATTACAACCACCCATACCAAAGGGAAAGAGCAATTTTGGAGCACAAAAAAATCGCCTTTCCTCATCTTAGAGGAAGAAACTCGAATAACTTTCGAAGAAGAATCAATCTTCTTTCCCACACAAGCCAAAGTAGAGGACTTAACTTCTTTTTTCTAATTTCTTCTTTTTTGCCGACAACTCATGACCAACCGTACATGAATGCAGGTGAGACAGAGTAACACTAAAAGCAAATTTTGGGGGGAAAAGACTCAATAGCAATGCTTACCAACAAAAATCATTATCATAATAAATCATAAAAATAGAAAATACTCAAAATCGATGACAATACATCAAACATACTAGAACGAGACTCTCGATCTCATCATCAGCATTGCATGTCCTTGGAATTAATAGGACCTCGTTCCAATAGTTGGCCAGAAGTAACGCAAATTTGGAAGAAAATTATTGGGAATAAGATTACCCCCAAACGATTAGGTAATGTCACCCGTCTATACACCAAAAACAAAAAAAGTTGATTTTTCCATCCCTTCACATAGTCGTCAAGGCCAACAACAAGAATATTGTGGTACTTGAAATAGTACCAGCCAATGTTATCATTCTTGTTCAACCAATAAATACCGAACAATTCAAATGAAGGAGTCAAGCCTACCCCAAACTTGTAGAAAATTAGCACCTTTTAAAAAAAAAAAGTTGACAAGGGAAACTTAAATCTCCTCTTGAACATGTTAGGTAAGCATAAAAGTATACATGCAAGAGGACACCGATCAAATCGGTCCTTTCTCTTTGTAGGCAAAGTGATCTCCAAGTCACTAAGAAGAGACCATAATTCATGCCTAAACCGAACAAGCTTCTCCTCATTAAATAGTTTCACCATGAGCTTATACAAACCTGGATAAACTTACAAAACTAGGGACAACGTGAGGCTATCGGTCTCAAAGCGATCACCTCTTCACTGGAAGACTCCATCGGGCTAGATGATTATCACCCCTTTTAGATTTCTTGTCCTTATAGCCATTTTTCTCACCAGATGTTGAACTACTAAAGTTCGATAACTCGTCTTGAAGAGAAAGATGAGGCTGGTCTCATTGTGTGCGACCATCACATCCAACCACCGATATTGTTGCAGAGTTATCCCAAGGCCCGGTAACAATATTATGATTAGTAAGACGAAGTGTTCTCCTCGCTTACACCTATTACGTTGACATCAGAACTAACAAACATCTGATAAGTCGAATCACCTTGATCGGATGACAGTCACTGAACCAGAATTATAACAACGTGACAACCAAAAAGTGATAACAAAGTCGAACAAACTTATAAGGCAATAAGTAACGCTAACATATCTATAACACACCACTAAGAGAAAACAAAATGTCACACTTCAGCAACATGCATAACATTACCTGACCTCCAGCTACACATCACGCATAGGAAATTGTGTTCTCATTGGCCCCGCTCGCCCCAAGCAGCAATGCCCAATAAAGATAAAAGGCACGTGTTGGGGAGAGACATAACATGCTCCAACAATACATACCTAACTAATGGGCCAAGAAAGAAACCATCTCCTCTTAGAAAGCCCGTCAGAAAGCGCACCCCTCATCCCACAAGTTAGAGGGATCCACCACGCAGAACGCAAGGAAAAGGAAAGTCTCTCCCATTATTTTTTATTTTTTTTTACAGGAAATAATACTTTATTTCATTAAGCGGTAAAGCTCGAAAGCAGTACAAATGCAGTCAAAGACGTTACAATGCAAATTAAATCAAATCAAACTAAAACATGGAAAACAA
>JAYMTF010003973.1:0-14091 GCA_036897485.1 Pelargonium nanum | reverse complement strand
GCCGTCCCCGACGGCAGCCCCGCCGCCGCCGCTTGTTCAAATTACCCTAGCGGTAAACACTCCCTACGGAGTACCTGTCCATTCACCAGTTGACATTATTGTTAGCCTAAAAATGTATTAAGAAAAGAAGGTTTAAAGTTTGGTACAAATATTCTTCACCTTTTATTTTTCAAAAAATATATATTTATTAAACTAAACAAATACATCACCCCTTGACTTTTGACAAACCCTAAATCAAAAAAATTCAATTACATGTTCCAATTTCTTTCTCATTTATTTTTAGCTACATCACAAAATTAGCTAAACTTCAATTTCATCGTGAATTTGCTTGTCGAGTTGTCAGAAATGAAGTTTTGGCGTATTGAAATTCCGCAAATGGAAACGAACGTTTCGAAACCAAAGCACAACCTCTTGAATGAATCGATCGTAGTCTTCAAATTTTCCACCGGTGGCGCCTCCATAAAAAACCATCAATCCTATCTCCTTCCTCAATTTTTTGTTAGATCATTCGTCAAGTTATGTTAGGCACATGAGTATTTTTCTTTTTTTTTTTTTGTATTTTTAAAATGGATGTTTGTGATCATGAGTAGATGAAGATTATGCCTTTTATTTATATTTAAATTTTGTTGATTTTAACATTTCTATAATATAAAAAATTGTAAATTTTGTGTTTATTTTGTATATAAGCGCATTTTTTATATTAGGTATTCCTAAAAATTATATTGAGTTTTGAGTAATTTTGTTTTGAATTTTATTTTACTTTTGTGATAGAGAAACATTTTTGAGGATTTTAAAATATTAATTTATCTATATTAAAAAAATCGTAAAAACCTTATATGCTTGCTATTTTTATCTTCTTATTTTGATTTCTTTGTGAAAACATGCAAGGAGTAGATAATTTCTTAGTTTATTTTTATAGATAGATTTTAAAAAATATAATCTTTACTCACTTATAAATAATATGATTTGAGGAGAGAGTAATCACATAAAAAAATCTGAATTACTTAAGAAAATAGTTTGAATATAGTCTTATTAATTAAAATTGTATGTAAAAAAATACAATTAGACTGTTGGTAAGAAAAATATAATTAAAATATAGTAAGAAAAATATATAATATGAATAGATATTCAAATAATTGAAAGACATGAAAAACACAATATTTTGTTACACATGAATTATGAGAGAGTATTAACATTAAAACCTAAAAATAAATTAATAAAATGATTTGTGTTCTTTCAATTCAAGATGCACTGATCATAGTTTCATATGTTTTGCAACTTTAAATTTTTTTTCTCTTAATTTTGTGTGAAATTAAAACAAAAAGGTTCACTTTATTTTTATAATAAATAAGATGAAAACTCAAAACATTCACTTTGTCTATTATTTGTTTCCCCAAAACATATAAAACTACATGTATTGAAAATTGAAATAATTTGAAAATTTTACGCTATTTTTTTGGTGTGGAATAGTATCTTATTGTAAGTAATATGATGACGCTATATGTAGATTATTAATAAATACATCAAAGTATTGTAGTACCTTATTTTATCGTAGTAGCTCTTCTTTGACATGTGACAATATGAACCTGAAAATGCGATTAATTCCGCAAAAATAATAAAATTTATTGGAAATTGAAAGCAAAAAAATTAACATTATCTTCTAAATAAATAGCAAAATAGAAGAAAGATCTTATTACTTTCTTTATCCTCTCTTTGTATGGGAAGATCTTGCGTCTTACATTGTCTTCCCATTGATTTTTCAGGTCATTCACTACAAAGTAATCATTCAAAATGGAGGGCATAACAAAAAAGGAAGAAGAATCAAAGAACTCAAAGAATTCACCTGAAAGATTTGTTGAAAACCTCTTGGAATTTCTTGATAACTCGTGTTCTTTGGCATGAGTTTAGTGCACATGTATATAAATAATTAAATAATGAATGTATGTGACTTTCCAATTACTCGTGACTCTTATTAGCTATAGTTACTTGATGAATTGTTTAAATATGTAGCTTTCCTCTATAGTACTATATCTAATATATATTAGTGATTGTTATAGTTATTGTTATTAGTAATTATTATTATTAGTTAATAGAGTAATTTTTGTAACCTATAAAAAGTGAAAAGTCTTTCAATGAGAGGGCTAAAAATTGTAGAACTAGATGATGTGGCAACACCTCATGCTACCTCACCAAGTTTAACACACACACGCACACACTAACATATATATATATGTAGATTTTTAAGATTCATGTAACGCACGTGCAACGCACGAAACATAAACTAATAAAAATTTATAGTGGAATAGCTACAATCTGATTACTCAGTAGTATATGACAATTTTTTAAAGGAAAATATTCATTTGGGTTCTTAATGGTAAATTTACCAATAAAAAAAATGTTTTGATGGAAGTTAATGCCAATTGGCTAGGTTGTCTATTGCCGAGACTATTATGAAATTTATTACTCCAAAATACTAAGAGTTTATAACTCTTTCGTCTAGAGAGCTAATCGGGTAGCTGATTTTTTAGCCCATTTTTGTTTCAATGGGTCTGTTATGTCGGTTAGTAATCTTATTCACCCGCTTGTGGGTGATTTAAAACGTATATCAGATGATTGTAATTTAACTGTTCCGAGTAAGAAGGTCTAGCTTTAAAACCCATTTAATCTAATGCACTACATTCATTTGATTCTTGTCCTAAATTCTCATTACAGGACAAAGAAAAAGCTTGTATATGATCAGCCAAAAAAATTAAATATTTATTACGCCACAAAGATAACAAGGCGTTGCAGTAGCTGCTGGTGTAACACAAAAAATAGGAAATTTATTTGAAAACTTAATTACTTTTATGTCTTATTATGTATATATATATGTAATTTATAAAAGGGTTAAAGTTAACATTGATCCTCCCACTATACGCTCATATCACAATTGATCCTCCTACTATTTTTAGAATCATGAATGGTACTCCAACTACACATTTTCGCCACCGTTGCCCAAAAACACAATTTCATCCAATTTTGTAAGAAAACCGTTAGTTGCCGATAGTTTGAGCAAATAAAAAGAGCATGTGCTTTGCACATGACTTCATCTTCTCTTCAACAGCTGATTTGATTGTCTGGAGAAAAGCAAACCATCCCTTTTCCTTTAGAGCTTGCAGCAATATAGCAAGGTCGTATCGGTTTTTTGTCTCAAGTTCATGTCTTTATCTGATAAAAACTGACCATTCATGATTGGAATTCATGAAATCACAACACAGAACACTGTGGTTAAAATTCCTCCCAACACATTATTACAAGTAGAAAAAGCAAAAGATAGTGGACAATTAAAGCCTCACCATTATGAGGCCAACCGCTAACAAATGGGAAATTAACATAATTGTTTGTATATTTTAACTAATGATTATCGAGTTGGACAAAAAAGTGGAGGAATTTTAATTTGTTGATGAAACCCAGTTGTGTAGGTTTAAGAAGCAGCTGGATACCATGTGGGACTTTAGACAAAAATCGATACGGTCTTGCTATACTACTTCAAGCTCTAAAGGAAATGTGATGATTTGCTTTTCTCCAGACGATAACCATCTTCTTGCATAAGCTGTTGAAGTAAATTGGATGTTTAACAAAGAAGATAAAGTCATGTGCAAAGCACATGCTTTTTTTATTTGCTCAAACTAACGGTTTTCTCACAAAATGGATGAAATTGTGTTTTTGGGCACCGATGACGAGAATGTGTAGTTGGAGTATTATTCATGATTTAAAAAATAGTAGAAGGATCAATTGTGATATGAGTGGATTAATAATTTTATATTGTTTTAATAAAATGCATTATAAATTATATTTTTAAGATTCGTACAACACACGGAACATAAACTTGTATGAAAGTATTCTATCATAATAAAGTGTTTGATATAGGTCCACATTATTGACATAGTTTACCTATATGGGCCAAAAGGTGAGCATGAACAACTACATTCCTATTTACATACAAAATTGCACCATTTAGACGACAATCAAATAGGATATGACCAAATGTCCAATATAGCTGCTGCACAGTTTGCTTTACTACTATATGTGTCCAAGTTACGAGACTAGATGATCCTAAATAGAGACAATGAATATTTTAGAATACCAACATCATTAATGTAATTCAAATATAAAATTGCAACCGATAACACAACTTTCACTTTCACTTGCACAATTATATTTATCCACTTTTCCTTATATGTTACCAATATGGAACACTTTTAGTCACCACTTTAATACTTCCCTTCACGTGCGAGACTCACATTTTTATTTTATCGGTGATGACCTCGACACGTGAACAATCGGGGGACTTTTAAATCGGCACTCTCCTCATGTGTAAGTATTTTTCTTCCACACGTGGACCGCTCCTGGCATATCCATCTGCAAGTGAGCTGGAGACCACAGGGGGAGGCAACATAAAAGGGACTAGGCCTGAACAAAAAACATGCTCTAATACCATGTTAAATTTCAATAATGAGCTACATAAAATGGTTTAGGCTTCCACTACTAAAATGTCAGCCTTATTAGTAGAGTTTCACTTGCATCATTATATTTAGCCATTTTTCCTTATATTTTATCAACGCGGGACACTTTTAGTTACCACTTCAACATTTTATATTCACAAGAAAATATTTATCATCGCCGTTAAAGAAAAAATATATATTTATCATCAATACTAGTAATAGTTAACTGATTCGGCACAAAAAACCAGTGATCTCCAGACCAATGAATGGTTGACGTGTGGCATGCCCAAGCAGAGCAAGGGTCAACGAGGGTCATGGGTCAAGGTCCGATTGGAGAAGAAATCTGAGATCGAGTCGTGCGACGTACGCCGTGCGCCCAAGCCATGACTAGGGGTCGTGCACATTGACGCGAGCCTCCCACCGAATCCGCGCCATCCATCCTCGAAGGTCACCCGCGAGACCGTCACTCGCGCAAGGCTTCCCATTTGCGAAGCCCATCCGCACAAGCCTTCCCGTTCGCGCAGCCCACACCATCCGTCTGTGCGGACTGTCCAGTCCGCATCCCTCGACCATCTGTGTTGCACACAAGCCCATAGCCAAGAGCTCGCGCGCACCATGGAGAGGCTGCGAGCCATGGAGAGGTCGCACACCCTGACAAGTCCCCTCACCCTGGCGTGCTCGCGCTTCCTAAAAGACACTCACGCCCTGGAAACTCCATGTGCCCTTGATCCTACACGTGAGCTTCCCATGGTCTTAACCATCCAGCACCATCCATGCTCCAAGCCACACGCACGTCAAAGCGCGTCTCAGTATTATGAGAGCATGAACACTAATGGACACGAGGCTCCAACCCAAGTTGCACTTCACCTTCCTGTGTGTCCGGAGGTCGATACTAGTGGATGTTAGTTGGCGAGGAAAACCAACTAACAAAGAGACTCGTTAGACTGAGAACACCACCTGCCTTGTTGGTGAGCATATCCAACAGGCAGAGTACAAGAGAACAACGACTGCCTTGTTGGTGAGTATACCCAACAGGCGGAGAATAGGAGATCGGAGAGCTTACGAGCCCCACCTCGACATCGGCCAATCAGAAGCCGCCATGTGTCAGGTAAGCTTGAGGATTATAAAAGGAGTCCTAAGCCCATATTATCAGGTTTAGTCATATTAGCACTCAAAATACACTCGCAAGAATCCGAATACACTCTCAAACGTTCTTCATGTGTTCATCTTAATTTTCGTGCGTTCTTCGATATTCGAACAAACTACAAAAATTCGAATCTTAGTCTTCAATTAAATTTCTTTTTGTGTGGAGATCTTATTCTCATGCCAGAGGCGGTTCCTTGGACACACATCTAGGGCTCCGCTTAATGGTGCGTTACCTGCGCAAGCCCATAGTTACTAACCGAATTTGGATCACTACTACCACCAGATACCAGAAGACCCGAAGACTAAACTTAACCAACATCAACTACCTTAACTATTTGATAAGAAGACCAGAACGACATTGCTCATAGCCTTTAATTTTACACAAATTATTTTTAAGGATAAACAAGTCATTTTATTTTAAATATCGTATAAATTTGTATGAATTTTCTTATAACAACACTTGTTATGAAAAGGAGGTATGTAACAATGTAAGTGAGCCTATTAAATTTATAATTCCTAAAATACCCAAACTGAATCTCAATCAAACCCATTGCCACTCTCCCTCTTTCTCACGGTTCCTCTTATTCCCGTTTCACTTTTCTTCTTCTCTCCCAAACAATGGCTGGTTAAGCCAGTACCGCCGCCCAGCAACATCCCGGAGCCAAGCATCGCCACCGTGACCTCTTCTGGTTCGCACCCCTTCCTTTCCAAGCCGGAGCCAAGAACTGGAACAATTCTCTAACCTCAGCAGTGTCACTGCAAGCCAAAGCCGAGTCCAGCAGCACCGCCTCGCGCCCTCACTGTGTCGCGGGCCTGTTCGTCTTCCTTCTAAACGGCGACCTCTTCATCACCGGAGACGATCTACAAGCTTTCCTTGCCGAGGAAGAGCCATGATATGGAGCAGGTCGCTCGCCTCGTAGCTGGAGCAGTGAGTAGCAATGAACTGCACAATTATTTTTGTTCTCTGTTTTCGTTTCTCTCATTTTGGTGCTTTATCATGCGTTAATTTTTAATTCGGGTGTTTGGTAGACCTAAGATTTGAAAATGAGGTCTGATTTCATTCAGCAAGACCATTTATTTTTGTAATCTCTGTACTTTGTTTTGGGTTTTTTCTCATTTTGGTGGTTGATGATGTGGTGATTTTGTATTGTATTTGGGTGTTGAATTTTGTATATATGGTGTCATTTAACAAATTTCTATTTGTTTGCTTCAAGAATTCTGTGTAATTTTGTTGTAAGAATTTGTGTGAAAAATGTAAGTTTGTTTGAAATTTTGCTTAATGTTCAAAACTCAGATTTGGTGCTGACAATTTTGAAACTTTGAAGAAGTTTCCCGTCATAGGATATTTAAAAGCTTGAAGCTTTTTTATTTTATTTTATTTATTTGGGGGTAATTTTTCTGTATACTGACCCTTTAACTGAGTTAGTTTATAAAAAATAGAGACAAAACATAGAGTAGTCATATGTCATGATGTCTTTTCTTGTTATTGTTATTTTGAGGGTAAATTTGTTGATTTACTTTAATAGCTAACTGTGGGAGCCTACTTTTAGTGGGATAAAAACATATGAGGTCTAATTGCTATGGAAATGCATAAGCATAGTTTCATGTGTCTCTGTTTTGTGACATTATGCTGGGTGGTAATCCGTAATCACTCCTTAAATAACTCATAAACTGTAACACTAGCATCTCATGCTCAGTACTATATTTTCATGAGTGTCTTTGGCACTGGTTTCAATGAAATTGAATTCCATTTTTTCATATAGAGACATTAGGTTTTCTTTTGGCAATTTCCCTTTTTCAGGTAAATTTTCTCATTCCAGTTAATCATATTTGGCTTGGGGTTGGGGCATCCTGCTAAACTGTTTTGAAACAATGAAGGTTGAACGCTGGTGCCGCTGAGACGACACCGTTTCACCTCCCCTCCCAGACTCCCACAACCTCTCTTCTCTTCTATCCTCTTGCCTCTAATCTGGTATGTTTTGCTACATATCACACTCTCTAACTGTCTCTGCAGTTGTATGTGTATTGCTCAGGCATGTACTCTTAACATATGCGCATATATTGAAAGTGTTATTTCAGTATTGTGTTGTGGCATCGAACTGATCAATATTTTGTAGGGTTTGGTTCTAGTAGAGCTTTTTGTTTGTTTTTTGTAGTTGGATTACGTGGTAAACTGAAAAGTGTTTTGTGCTCTCATTCTTAACAGGAGTTGGATGCCGGTTTGGTTTGTAACATTCTTAGAATTTAGGGGGGACTGAGAGCAAATTCTTGGTCCCCAGCTGATGAATTGAAATTTAGTGGAAGCATATAAAATATTAGAATGAGCATAAATCTTCACAGCCCATTTCTTGGGATTCAGCTTCTAAGCTCTGTTAATGGAAGGAACAATGTTAATCTGGACAGACGGCGAGCGACAAAAAAGATTATTCGCAAGTGTGTATCTGAAAAGCAAACCCCTTGGATTTCTCAAGCCATTAGATTCTCACATTTTTGTGGGAGAAGCGTGGAGCTGTTAAGGCTTAAATTTGGCTCGAGAGCGGGCCTGGAGGTGAATTGTGTAAAGGAACCCTTTCTTCAAGGCAAGGCTCTGATGAGATCTTTGGATCCTCTGTTAAAGGAGGGCCTATTTTTGGTTAGATGCTCTGTTTTTGCAGCAGTGATATCGGGAGTGTGCTTATTGGTCTGGTATGGGCAGACAAAAGCCAAGGGTTTTGTCGAAGCCAAGCTTTTGCCTTCAGTTTGTTCTGTTCTTAGTGAACACCTTCAACGTGAGCTTGATTTTGGAAAGATTCGAAGAATTTCTCCTCTGAGCATTACATTGGAGTCATGCTCGGTGGGGCCTCATAATGAAGAATTTTCTTGTGGTGAAGTCCCCACAGTCAAACTTCGTGTCTGTCCTTTTGCGAGTCTGAGGAGGGGAAAAATTGTAATTGATGCAGTGTTGTCTCATCCAAGCTTGTTAGTTGTGCAAAAGAAAGATTATACTTGGTTGGGGATACCCTATTCTGATGGGGGAATACGTAGGCACTTGTCAGCTGAAGAAGGGATTGATTATCGTACGAAAACCAGGAGGATTGCTAGAGAGGAAGCAGCAGCTCGCTGGGCCAATGAAAGGGATGCTGCTGCTAGGGAAGCTTCACAGATGGGTTACATTGTTTCTGAGAACGGTTTCAGTCCAGCTGAGGAAGATTCAGTGAAGGAACCTTCAAGGGGTTCAGAATCCTTTTTATGCATGGATGAGAAGATGCACTGGAGGGATCATCATTGCATGGATACTGGTATTGATTATGACATGAAGCATGCAGATATAGAAAAAGCATTTGGTGTAAAAATTCCTGGTTCGGGATTGAAGTTTTGGTCCAGAGTAATAAACGGGCCGAAAAAGCTCAAATTTAAGAGGAAGGCAAATGGGAGAAATACTTCTGTAGCTGGTATTTCAGCTAAAAAGAGAATCCTTGAGCGTAGTGCGGTGGCAGCACATGCATATTTCCAGGGATTCTTACCAGACAAGTGTAATCCTTCAGAGTCATCTGAACATTGTGTCGGTATGAATGTTGATGCCAATTTTATGAAAGATGAGAGTGATACTAATGTTGACACTTCGACTAGTGGTTGTGGAGAACATATAAACGATGTTAACAAGATTGAGAAACAACATGAAGATTCAATGGTCCAGCCTCCTACAGTCAACAGAAATGTTAATGGTTTTGATTTCATACGTGATCCATTTCTTATGACAGTGGGCAGACTAAAGGGAATTCCAAATTTCTGCAAACAGTTGCCATCTGGTAACGATGTTACGGGAGCTGCTAAATTTGATTGCGTTAATTTAGACAAGAAGGATTTAGGTGTTGGTGCTGTAAATAAGCACACAAATGCTAATGGTGTGCCTGAGAGTATAAAGGATCACACATCCCAACTTGCAACTTTCACAAAACTTGAGAAATGGCTTTCAATGCATCATTCAGTTCCCATGTGGCCCGTGAGTTTCAATTCTGGCTCATCCTCGTTTTCTGGAATTGTTGAAGAGATGCTATTGTACCTTTTTGCGGGTCCAATTCAAAAGCTAAAGTCAGGCACGGGTCCAAAGGTTGATGATATTGCTACAGAACCTGCTGATGGGGTAAATTTAGTGCAGAATGAAGGGATTCAGAGGATGCTTCCTGTTACGCTGGATTCTGTACATTTTAAAGGTGGAACACTGATGCTACTCGCATATGGTGACAAGGAACCTAGGTGAGAGTAATTTCTATTATATAAACTGTTATTGCACTCTTGACTCTTGAGAAGTGTCCAGTGACATGCAACTTTTAAACATGTTTTCCTGTTGCAGTGTGGTTCCATTTAACACATTTCTTATTCTCATCGTTCATTAACTTGAAAAAAAGAAGCTAATTTGTAATTTGTTTTAATTATTTGATACAACTGCTGATGCTATTAGAATCTATTTTAGTAAAAAAGAAAATCTAGGATAGAGCATTTCCCTTGACTAAGTATGGAAAAATAATTTTTAATCCAACTTTATGTTTGTAGTGCTACTATTACAGCAAGAAAAAGTGCCTTGGTCTAACATTGATCTTGTTATGATCATTATCATTTGGATTTTAAACCTTTAGAATTACATCCAAATTGTTTGATAATGTGAGATAGTTTCTGCTTTTGGTGCTCATTATAAAAAAGTATAATGCACCATTCATTAGCAGTGTCCAGAAAACAATGGATTAGCTCCTTTGATTATTACGTCTTTGTATGGCCCAAATATGATAGGAATAACTGCTGCTTGTATAAATTTGAAAACCCATCATGATGCTGGTTCATATTTTTGATGTTTGGACTTCCTGCATGGGTTTGTTTGGATCCACCTGTTTATAAAATTAGGTACAATTACAAATACTCTTACACAAATATGTTTATTTATAAACACAATAATCTTGCAAGTGTGCACATTACTTCTTTTCTTGGAGTGCTTTTCTTCACTTCTAGACAAATTTCATTGCAACAAACAACCGTTTCAAGTTTCTATCTAGCTTTATTTTTTATTTTTTTTATGTTCTTGTTGTTGCAAATATTGTTATTTGTTTCTCATAGCAAGCTAATTAAAGAATCGTAGGGCTTGTTTGATCTTGCTTTTGTTTTATGAGTTTTCTGTTTATATGAACTGAAAAACTCCATATATGAGTTTGTTTGGTCACTGGTTTTGTTTTTCTTTTACTAGAACATTTTATGAAAAATTGAAACAAAAATGGTGTTTTAGTTTGTTTTAACAACCAAAAGCATGCATTTTAAGCAGATAAATGGTAACTAAGAGAGAAAAAATGGTCACTAAGAGTTATAATGTCACAAAAATTCATCTTTCTGTTATTTATTTATTTATTTATATTTTTTATTTTTACGATAAACATCTAGATGCTAAAATATACAAGTACAGTGAGATTCAATGTCACTGCATTGTGATTAAACATATTCTACACATTTTATTTTATGACATCGGGAAAAAACTCAAACGGAAGTTTATATCAATCATTTTTTATATATTTTAAAATCCTGTTTAACTCAACAACACTAAAATATAGTTTTTAATTTTAAAAAGCAAAAACAAAAATAGTGCTAAACACAACTATAGCTTTCTTGCTTTTAATTTTAAAATTTATTATTTCTTCCTAATAATTACCTTTAAGAAGATTGTGGAGTGGTTAGAAAAATATGTCTTGCACTTAATATTGTTGTTATAGTAATGAATTGTCAGTTTAGATTACATATAAAATGTTGGCTCATTGTGGTTGATATGATGTCACCTGCTCTGCTGCAAGTTTCATACAAAAAAAATTCAAGCATGGTTTTGCTCTAGCATTTATGACTGTAATAACCTCTGTATAGAATGATGGAGAATGTCAATGGACATGTGAAGTTCCAAAATCATTATGGTCGTGTATACGTACAACTGAGTGGCAATTGCAAGATGTGGAGATCAGATCAAATGTCTGAAGATGGTGGTTGGTTGTCTGCTGATGTCTTTGTTGACACTGTTGAACAGAAGTGGCATGCCAACTTAAAAATGGCAAACCTCTTTGTTCCGGTATGCTATTATGGACAATGTGATAAGACATAGAAATTGCTAATTCATTGCTGTCTGTTATAAACAAACTGTTTATATGCTTCATGTCCTGTTTTGTCCTTGCAGCTTTTCGAAAGAATTTTAGAAATTCCAATCACATGGTTGAAAGGGAGAGCCACTGGTGAGGTGCTTACCTAACTTCAATTTGATTCTCTTCTCATTTGGGTTCTAAAGTCAGAATAAAATATTTTTCAAGTAATTCATGAGTTTGTTTTCATTTAGAATTGATTTACCGAGGACCTTTGTATGTACCGACTTGACTTAGGTGCCAAACTTATTTCTGTTATGGATTTTTATCACTGTCTTTTGTGATCTATTTTGTTAGACAACATATCTTTCGTAGAAGATAAAATTAGATCATAAGAAATTGGATCTGGGGTTTGACTTTCATGTGGATGTCATTTCGCTATATATTTTACAATCTTAACTCTTATTGATGTCACTTGTAATTGTCTTGAGTTGATTACAAATTTTGCTAATTACTCCACTACTACTTCAATTTGGTTTTGTGGTCTGGAATTTATTTCCTACTATTTTTTGCAGGTTCATTTGTGCATGTCAAGGGGAGAAACATTTCCTAATCTCCATGGACAGCTGGATGTGACAGGGCTGGCATTTCAAATATTGGATGCTCCATCTTCATTTTCTGTATGTCCTAGTTTCTTGAACTCATAAATGCTTTTCTTATCCAGTATGGAATTGGAAATATTCTTTTCAAGTGGCAGACTCCATCTGTTTTATTTTCCTATTTTGCTGGTTAAAAGAGTATCCTTTTAGGTGGTAGATTCTAATACAAATATCAGTTTACCTTCAGCAACCATCCTAGTTTTCATGAAGTACAATTTATTCCCATGTTGTTCCGAATAATTATATGGTGTTTAGGGTATGTATATGTGGCTTTGTGGTGTTTCAACCTTTCACATGTTTACACAGTTGCACAAGATTCATTGAGTTTGTGGGATTAGATCTCGTTGCGAAAGATATTTCAGTGCTATATTCTCAGATTATATGATCTACGTGGTTAAAAAGTTAGATACTGTTTATTCAACCTTCTAGCTGAAGTGTCTTTCCCAACATATATAAATGGGCACGTCGAGCCTTCAGTGTTTGTACATTTTCGCTTGGAGAAGATACTTGTTCTCAGGAGTGTTATTAATCTTTACAAAAGGTTATCAAATATTTGTAGTAAAATAATCTTAAAAGTTAATTTAACGCATGTGACAAGTTCAACTTAAAAGTAAAGAAGTGCACGGCGGAGGCTACTTTGATCAGCTTTAATAGAAGGAAAAAAAAACAAAGAAAAAGAAGTTCGGAAATGCTTAGTGGAAATTGCTTAATTTAATTCTGAATGCTAGCAATATCCGTATCTTAGTCTCCTCAGTTATTGGTGTATAACTTACCTGTTTGAGTTGGTGGTGGGAGGAATCTGTTCCTATGCCCTTGCCATTACTCGAAAGATGGTTGTGGTATATGTATGTATAAAGATGCATTTTTTCCATTTTGTTTTGACAAGCTGAATGGTGTGCAGAATGTAAAGCTGCTGTAAGATGAATCTCACATGCAATTGGTTGCTATCTTGGAACTACTACCTAATAACATGAGAGGTGTTTGGACAATCTAAAAGACTAAGCCCTATAGGTAAAGGGGGATTTGTAGTGGAACAAGGAGGTGCATAATACAATGATGGAGAAAGAGCGTTATAGGAGATTTCACACTGTTAGAATTGAAAATACCTATAGATAATAAAGCAAGATTAATTCTCAAAAAAAGAAAAGAAAAAGGATTAATGTAATCAAATGGTACATGAACTTTGACCTGATATCCAATTTGAAACACGAAACTTAAATAAAATTAATTTAGTAAATGGACTTTCAATTTGTACTCAATTTGGTACACATTGTCAAATGGGACCGGCGATGCCAACGTGACACTTAAATAATAGTGAAAATTGAGACTACTATCCCTAATGGTATGGGAACTTTGGCTTGATACCCAATTTGGTACAAGACAAAAAAAAATCATTTAGTACTTAAACTTTCATAGTTCCGTTTAGTGATGTGTATGAAATTGGGTACAAATTGAATGTTCATTTACTAATTTTTGTTGTTGTTGAAGTTTTGTGTACCAAATTAGATATCAAGTCAAAGTGTGTGTATTATTGGTGACATTAATCCAATATAACATGTCAAGGATTAAAAACTAACCAATGAGCTAAGTGAAAATAGGTTTAAAACATACAATTATCTATAACAAGCTTGTAACTAAAGAGGCAAAAGGAGATATTTATAAACTTGCAAAAGTATGGAATATGTGGAGCGTAAGTTTAGCTTGTATGATAGTGGGGGT
>JAYMTF010003972.1:0-14093 GCA_036897485.1 Pelargonium nanum | reverse complement strand
TCGGGGACTAAATTAGGTCTTTTACCTAAATTAAAAAAAGTTCAATAATTGCACTATAGGACAAGCTTCCCGTCAATTTTATATTTTAGCCCATAAATAGCAGGGTTTGGCTCATACACAACCACGTCTACACTACTCATCCTGAGCTCGCTCTCTCCATCGCTCACCGTCTTGATCACAAGTTACCATTAACATGATCGGTACGCTTATCTATACACCATAGACGTCCCACTCTCCGATCCACGCTAACCTGCGCATAGGAGTACACATCGCACCCATGACGCAACATAACCCCACAAACGGCGCGCACTGTAGAAACTCCCAACCGAAATCGTACGGTCTTGAAACAGTGACCTCCACTTGCTCCGTGCTAGTGTCCCACCGGCGCACGTTAGCTAGATCGCATGTAAGAACGCTAAAATGCGCGTCTGAATTGTCACTCAAAACCTAGACAAAGCCAATTCTTTTTCTTCTCCTTTTGCTCTTTCTCTTTTGTGCGCTAATTTTTGCAGGCCAATCACACAGTAATTGATGGCGCGACCAGGTTCTGTTGATTTCTCCGTTTTCCATTTCTGTTGATTTCTCAGTTTATGTGGTTAATTGTGGGTTCAATTTGGGAATCAAGACGAATCCGCTAAATCTCGAAAGCTAGGGTTTGATTGATTGTGGCTTTTGTGGTTTTCGATATGTATTCAACAATGCTATGGATTTGAGTGCTCTGTTCTGTGTGTTCATGTAGTTTTGAAACCATTGTCGTGGTGATGGGTATTGCTGAAATACCCGATTGGTTGAAAGGGTTGCCTCTGGCGCCTGAGTTTCGGCCAACCGACACTGAATTCGCAGACCCAATTGCTTACATATCGAAAATTGAGAAGGAAGCTAGTGCCTTTGGTATATGTAAGGTGATACCGCCATTGCCAAAACCTTCCAAGAAATATGTGCTTACTAACTTGAACAAATCTTTGGCTAAGTGCCCGGAATTGGGTTCTGATTTGAATGCCTCGAAAGTGAGTTCCGATGTTGGTTGTGGTGGTGGCAACGATGGGGAGAATAGGGCAGTTTTCACCACTAGGCATCAAGAGTTGGGACAAAGTGGGAAGAAAGCTAAAGGGCCCGGTGGTGGTCCCTTATTGGGTGTTCATAAACAAGTATGGCAAAGTGGGGAGGTTTATACATTGGAACAGTTTGAGTCTAAGTCGAAGGTTTTTGCGAAGAGCTTATTGGGTGGGGTTAAGGAGGTCTCTCCATTGGTTGTGGAAGCAATGTTTTGGAAAGCTTCTTCCGATAAGCCTATATATATTGAATATGCAAATGATGTACCGGGGTCCGGATTTGGAGAACCAGAAAGTCCAGTTAAGTACTTCCATAGACGGAGGAGAAAGAGGATGCATTATCAGAGGAGTAGAGAAAGTTATGATTGCAAGGGAAATCATATGGATGGTGTGGTGAATTCCTGTGACAATGTTATGGCAGATGTGCCTGCTAGTAAAGATTCAGATATATTGTTAGAAGCAGAGACACCTAAGTTATCTGCAGCTCCATCAAATTTGTCTAATGATGAAACTCCAAGCTCATCTAGGCGAAAGAGATCAAACTCTAGAAATGAAATGGAAGGTACTGCTGGTTGGAAGCTTTCAAACAGCCCTTGGAATTTACAAGTGATTGCACGGTCACCTGGCTCACTTACACGTTTCATGCCTGATGATATCCCTGGTGTTACTTCTCCAATGGTCTATATTGGTATGCTGTTCAGCTGGTTTGCATGGCATGTGGAAGATCATGAGCTTCACAGCATGAATTTTCTTCACACTGGCTCTGCAAAGACTTGGTATGCTGTCCCAGGAGACTATGCATTTGCTTTTGAAGAAGTTATTCGCAATGAAGCTTATGGAGGAAATATTGACCATTTAGGTTCGAAAAGTTGCTTTTGTTGTTGATTATATCATTGAAAATATTATCATGGGTTAGAAATTATTTATCTCTTATGCTATAAATATTATTATGATGATTAGAAAACAGAGAATGAACTAAGGTAGAACTCATGGCAGGCTTTAGCTATCTGTCTTAACTGTTTTTTCACTGTGGATTTGTTTCCTTAGCTATAATAGCAAGCAAGATTCATATCATGAATTGCATAAAAAAATTTGCTTTTGTTTTAAGAAGTGTAGTAATCTGTACATACGAATAAGTTCTTTGTTCTTACTCATGCTTATGTTATTATATTTGATTTAGTTTTCAGTTTATTCAGCACACAGTTTGTTATGGAACTGAATGTACTGATAATTTTTTTATATATTGAATCGGGATTGGAGAACTATTGAGAAGCTATTATTACTGAGTTGCACTTCTGGTCACACTAGAGTATCCATAATGTTTAGAGTTTAGACCCTTGAAAGAAAAGTATTATGCAAACTTTTAGAACAAGAAAAGAAGGAACAAATGGATAAAGGAGAGGATACCAGAATGGAAGTGGAAGTACGTGTTGCACAGAGAAAGAAAATTACACCAGACAAAGGAACCCCTAGGTTGTTCAGGTAAAAAAAGAAGAAGAAGAGGAAAATGATTACCGGTATTCTTTTTATTTTATTTTGATTTGTATACTTACCACACTAAATGTCGCATACCGAAAGTGGAGAAGAATAGAGACACCAGAAGAGCAGTTACGATTATATATATTGGAAATTGTAATAAAATTCTCAAGCTTACAGTTGCAGTCCATTTTGGTCGAAAAACTTGTGATCAATTTTATAAACAAATTATTATATTATTTGGATTGTACATTCTTTTCATTCTTTTGGGTCATCTTATTATTAATTGTTTATGTTTATGTGAAATTGGTTGGACATTAGCTCTACATTTTTGTAATATGGGTCTAATTGCTTTTAATTCCAGCTGCTCTTGCATTGTTGGGGGAGAAGACAACTCTTTTATCACCTGAAGTAGTAGTTGCATCAGGCATTCCTTGTTGCAGGTATGTTTGTTTTCATTGGTATCTCTGGTCTTAATTAATGTTTTTTATGCTTTATGGGTATGAAGGTTTTAATGTGGCATGATGAAAATTGAATTGGGGTTTATCTGTGAGGCTATAGTTGTTTTTTAATTTTGATTTTATCTATCTATTTATTTATATATTATGTTGATTGGTCTCATTGTTGAAGTTGTACTTGTTTCTATTTTGGTTTTCATGCAGGTTAATTCAGAACCCGGGTGAATTTGTTGTGACTTTTCCAAGGGCTTACCATATAGGATTTAGCCATGGTAATTGCTTTACATTTTTCTTCTCTAAGGAGGATTATGGCTATTACAAAATTTATAACCTGAGTATACCTCTTTCTAATTGTGTGAAAGACATCACCTAGCATGTTTCTTCAAAAGTGTACCTAAAGCTTACAATTAAACAAATTGAGGATTGCATGCTCTATGAAATTTAGTTTTATCATTTATTTCGGGAGGTGGTTTTGTTCTCATTCAGAGGAACCACCTCTTTGCTCTGTTCATGATTCCAAAGTTCATAGTTTAAAGTGCTCTGTCTGCATGTATCTGAAACTGCTTAGTTCAAGTTTAAGGGTTTGACTCATCATTCATGGTGAAAGTCAAAATGATGAAAGCTCGATTAGGATAATCATATTAGCGGTGTCCTAAATCCTCTGAATGGTGAAATATATTTGCAAATCATAGGATGTGGTCTAGCTCCTGCAGTCCAATACTGTGCATGGTATGGTGATCTTCATTTCTAGGTATAAAAGTTGGCAACAAACAAAATGAACTGCTTCTTCTCACTGGTGTGCTTCAAAAGGTAGCTGAAGCAAATAAGTCATTAATGTCAAAAAGGAGATTACTAGGTTCTTGCTGAAAAAATGCACAATGGATAAAGATATATTTCGGGGGAAACGTGTGACAGTGACACCAAGTTTCCCTTTTGCTTACTAGTATAAAAGAAGAGAGTAAGCTTAATGATCTCAGAAAAGGTGTTTGGTTATATTGCACTCACCGACACTCTCTTCAGCCTGTGAATCGAAACATCTTCATGAAGTCTGCTACATCTTTTCATGTCTGTTATATCTATACTGAAGTATACATTTAAAAACATCATTGCCGCTTAAGGCAATAGCTGTTATAAATTGTGTAGCATGCATTTCCAAAAGAGGTGGTATAATTTTGTTTGATACATTTTATGCTAACATTCATGCACTGTTCACCTAATGTCTGATAAGACAATCACTAGTTGGATGCTTTATTTTACTTTTAGAATGACATCCTCTTGAACAATGTAACTAGACACTAGTGAATTGATGCCCGCCAATGTTAATAAAACTAGTATATTGACGAGATTTATTGAATCTCTGTAATGTTAGCCTTCTTTTTGCCCTGGTTATTTCTCTGGATTTATTGTAGTCTTGCTCTCTGCTACCTAGGTTTTAATTGTGGGGAAGCTGCTAACTTTGGAACTCCACAGTGGCTCAATGTAGCTAAGGAAGCTGCAGTGCGTAGAGCGGCCATGAATTATCTTCCAATGCTCTCTCATAGGCAGCTCCTTTACCTGTTGACCATGTCATTTGTCTGCAGGTCAGCTAAAATACTTTCTTCAATTTCCTGTTGAACTGTGTGTCGAGTGAACTAGTGGTTGGAGCATTCTGTGCGTGTAGTTTCAGAAATTTTCACTGTGAGGTTCTATATCATCATGATTTTGCGAAACAAACAAAAGCATTCTGGCTTAGAGCCAGTCCAGAATCGAAAGCTGTCGCTGAAATTTTGATGTTAATGGGGGGCTTTACGTGTATATATGTGTTTGTTTTCTAGCATGGATTGGGAGGAGGTGTTCAACTTAATCTCTTGCTGATGATTGTTACTGCTGTACCTTCTTCAATTCTATGGACACCCATTAGTCAAATCTTTTGCTTAATTGGATGTCCTCTCATCTGTATCAAATTTGATGTTGCAATGTTGGGTTAGCTAGAATAGGGTAATAGTATTTTCGTGTTGGTTTACCCTAATTCTTGTTCTGCATTTCAGACAGACACCAAATTTTTTTTATCAACAATACCAACACGATGAAAGGAGGCTCGAACCTAAGACCTCGGGGGATCAAGCGTCTTAAACCGCTTTCCCCAATAAGTGTTGGTTCCAGTTGATTTTATTATGTGCATGTTTTGCTTATTGTTACCATGAAGATATCAAGGGGTCTTATTATCATTATCATTTGTTATATCCTGTACTTGACTTGTATTGTAACATTTCTTGGTTCTGTTGTATTGCCAGAGTGCCAAGATCATTGCTACCAGGTGGACGGAGTTCTCGTCTTAGAGATCGCCAGAAAGAAGAAAGAGAGGTGTTAGTGAAGAAAGCTTTCATAGAAGACATGTTAAATGAAAACAATCTGCTAAATGTGCTTCTCAGTAAAAAATCAACTTACCAGGCAGTGTTGTGGGACCCTGATTTACTTCCGTCTTCAAATCAAGAGTCTCTATTGTCCATAGTGACTGCTACCACCACACCACCACCAAGAGAAAACGTTCCTCATATTCATTCTGAAAACAATTGCAGTCCAAATAATGCATTTGATGAGAGTTTGTATATGGGAACTCTTGACGATTTATATTTGGATGATTATGATTTGTCATGTGATTTTCAAGTCGATACAGGGACATTGGCCTGTGTCGCATGTGGAATTCTTGGTTTTCCATTTATGTCCGTGGTGCAACCATCTGCTCTATCTTCAGATCAGATTTTGGTTCAAGGATCAGGAACATTGAAATCTCCAAGTTTTCATTCCTCTCCAAATCTTGATTGCGCAGCTAAGGGCCCCATTTCAGGTATTAGGCCTACACACTGATTCTTTTTTTGTTGTTGTAAAATTATTTGTTACTTAGCTTTAGATCCTACTCAATTTAATATATATATCCTTACTGCTATCTATTTTACCGCACATTTGGCACTTGAAAAGAAATGATATATTCTGTATATCTGTGAGACTGTGCGTCAATAAATCAGAATATAGATAATCTGACATCCATCTAGATTCATATTACTTATCATATGCACAGATCATTTGGGTAATACAAATCATTTTTAAAAGTTTCTCCTTTTTTTCTTTTTCTGGGTGTTTGTTATCATGTTGTTGATGAGTTCTAGTTAATTACGACATCCTCTTTCTCTGCATATAAATATGGCCTTTTACGATTCTCTCCTATTTTTGCTGTATGCTTGTGTACACAAATTATATGATCAATTACATTAGATTGATGGACATTTTGTTTTTGTATGGTGTCATGGAATGGTGCAAAATGACTCAGATTTATGCCTAATAGGGAATATTTTTTGGCATGCAACGAGTGCAAAACTGAAGTGATCAATAGCTTCTTCTGCATATCAAATTAACTCGAGTTGAATAATAGCGTGTTATATTATCATCCAATTGGAACATCTTCTAGTGATAAATTGTGTTAATTTATGCCTTGTTATGCAGAGAATATTTCCCATGATACTCTGTCTCCAAAGTGTCCCGCAATGCCTTCAATAGCCAAGTATAAGGAAGAGTGGAACACCTCTAGTGGGTTTGTAAGACCTCGGATTTTTTGCCTGGACCATGCTGTTCAAATTGAGGAGCTGTTGCGCTTCAAAGGTGGAGCAAATGTCCTTGTAATCTGCCATACAGGTAGATTATATATAATGTGTTAATGTTATTGTTCATTGAATCAAAGTTGTAAACTGACTAAGACTAAACAAAACTGTTTTCTCCTTTTTCTTTTTCATATTTTTATCGCCATTTTCCTTTACCCGAGTGGGAATGTTTTGCTGAATGTATCAAAAACTGATTGAATTCTCAATAAAGTGACTAAATTTAAATTTCTGCAGATTATCAGAAAATAAAGGCACATGCAGCCTCTATTGCTGAAGAAATTGGTCTTCCCTTTAATTATGTTGAGATTCCTTTGGATAAGGCATCCCAGGAAGATTTGAATTTGATAGATCTTGCAATTGATGGTGAAGAACACAAGGAATGTGGAGAAGACTGGACCTCAAAACTGGGTATCAACTTAAGACACTGTATCAGGGTCAGCAAAAACTCTCCTTCTAAGCAAGTTCAACATGCATTGGCGTTGGATGGTCTGTTCACAGAAAAATGTTCCAGTTCAGAGTTCGTCAACATGAAATGGCATTCCCAAAGATCTCGATCAAAACTGAAGTTAAATCGTCCTGTCCGTCATAAACTATGTGAGGGCTTTCAAATGAAGAAGGATGAACTATTGAGTGGAATATCAGATGCTATCAATGTTAAGATAGAACAAAAAGTTATTCAGTATAAAAGAAGGAAATTTAAGTCAAAACCAGGTGATTTGGCAGGGACAAGTAGGGGTTGTGACTCGCTGCCTCGAAAGCCCCTCCCACAAGAAGTTTCAGCTGCTACCTATCAATATCTTGATAAGCCTGGTGGAAATTTATCCGAAAATCACTCTTATAATGTTCAAATGGGAACCACATCTTCACGATTGTGCGGCAGTGCTTCTACAATAACCCCTCAATTGCAGGATGAAAGGGTAATTGAAGCAACCATGGAGAAAAGCTCGGATACTAATCCTGCTCACATTGAATTGCCACTTCTGACTGCATCTACAGTGGTTGGAAATGTCGAGGCACATGTTGAAAATCAAATTCTGGAGGGAATGGATGTGGAAAGCAGAGCTCAGGATGGTTCCGAGATGGAAAAGAAAATCAAGGTCTCTGAACAAATCAGTCCGGAAAATGAGATTTCTTGTGCCACAAAATATGCAAGTTCACTTGCTTGTGCTCTCCCAACTGATGGTGAATTTGAAAAGCAAGAAGATAATGAAATTAGCAAACAAGTCAGCATTGTGAAAGTGACTTGTAAAATGGCAATTGGAAATCATCCTGAAGAACAGCGCAATGCTGAGGCTGATGGGGATGTTTTCATAGAGGAGGTGGTGTCTGATACTACCAACCCAGCAGGTTCAAATGTCAAAAGCACAGTTATTGGAGGCTTTGATGGACAGATGGAGATCACAGTAGTGGCAAATTCTTGCACTCAGAGCGAGATTAGTTTCAGTAGTGAAGGGCAGCAAGAACTTCATATTTCGACTAATAGTGACTCGGTGGAAACTGTTTCAACTAATGATGCACTGATGATTCAGCCTACTGCTTCAGTGGAAAAAGTTTCTGAAGTTTTTAGTGAAACCTTTACAAGCTGTGATGGTTTACCTTCAGAGCAAGGAGCAAGGCAAGAAATGAAAACTACAAACAGGAGTAATGAAGAAACTATTTTAAATGATGTTGAACGAATGAATCAGCCTCTGGATGTAATGGAAGATGAGTCTGATTTTCCAAGAGATTCTTGTGCTACAGATGATTTGAGCAATTGCAAAATGTTGGATGATGAAGTGCAACAAGAAATCCTCAGAAATGGAAGTAACGAGAAGGAAATTGTTTTAGGTTTAGTCAAACAAACAGAAGTGAATCAATCTACGCCTGCTTCAGTAGAAGATAGTTCTGGAGTTCCTGCAGAAGCTGGCCCTGAGGAAATTTTATGCAGTGACATGGCTTTAAATCATGAAATACAACACAGAATCCAGATTACAGATATAAGTAAGGAAGAACCTGTTTCCAGTTATGATGCTACACGTACAGAGCAGCCTGCATCTGTCTCGGTTAAAGAATGTTCTGATGTTCAAAGGGAGTCGCATGCTGCAATGAGCTTGCATGATGGTAATGAGGGTTCTTCACATGAAAATAAAGAGCAGGAATGCACTAAATCCATCCTGGTATATCATAAGTCAACTGTAGCTAAGGGAAGAAAAAGGAGGAGAGAAGTGGGGCATCATGTAGAAGACAATTGTGATGGTTTTATCAGGGGTCCATGTGAAGGCTTAAGGCCAAGGGCAGGGAGAGTTGGAACCAATAAGAATGGGAATGATGTCAACAGAACTGTGCCAAAGAATGATACAAAGCCTACAGATGCTTTAGTTTCTGACAAGGGTAAGCAAAAAAGGGCAAAGGAATCTCACAGGTGTGATGTGGAAGGGTGCCGCATGAGTTTCAGGACAAAGGGGGAGCTCCTATTGCACAAAAGCTACCGGTGCCCTCTTGACGGTTGCAGGAAGAGGTTCAGGTCCCACAAGTATGCGGTGCTTCACCAGCGCGTGCATGATGACGAGAGACCCCTCAAGTGCCCTTGGGAAGGTTGCTCCATGTCGTTCAAGTGGGCATGGGCTAGAACTGAGCATATACGACTGCACACTGGGGAGCGGCCATACGAGTGCAAGGTTGAGGGTTGTGGTCGCTCTTTCAGGTTTGTTTCGGACTATAGCCGTCATAGACGTAAAATGGGGCATTATGTGACTTCACCCAGCTGATGGATGACTAGTTGTTTTGATCAGGCTGGTTGTGTAAAATATGGGGTGAGTGAAATGGGAATTGAATTGTGGGTTATGTTTTGATCTGTAACATATGTGTACAAGTGGTTGCAAATTCTGGGGCTGAAATGACTAGAAAATTGTGTATAAACCTGAGTGATCTGTTCACCTAAAGGTTAGGGGTAGACAGATTCCTTTTGTACTTTGTAGGCAAGCATTCTTCAATTATTTTGAATGCACTGTTAGTTGGATCATCAACAATTTGTCTATCTGGATTCTTCTGTACTCTTCTGTTCTGTGTAAATGGGATGGGATGGGATCATTATTCATTGTGTGACTAAGTCCTTATGTTTGTAGTGGTATGAAGAGAGATGGTGATGTTGTGGATGATCCATGGTGCTGTGCAGTGCACACAACTACTCTCATGTCCTTCCTCTTTTACCAAGCTGTCACTTATTGACATTACTAATTACTATCTTTATCTTGGTTTTAAGAGGGCTTTGCTTTTAAGCTACTTGGCAACTTTCATGACATGTCAACATCCTGATCAAGGATGGAACTTGGAAGGTTTGAGATTGCTTCTTAATGTTCCCCTCTAAATAGACTTATCAGCATCCACTCACCAATAATAACATATATTCAAGTTTTTTTTTATTTAACCAAACTAATTTATCTTGTAAGCAGGTAGGGTTTATTAGACTTTGACTTTGAAGAGGGAGGGTATAGTATTCAAATGAATAGAAGTAAAAACTCAGTTTGGTTTCTATACTTTTTTTAAACTCAAAACAGTTTCTTAATTTTTGTGTTTTTTGTGTTTTGATACAATTTAGTCTCTTAATTTTTGTTAATCTTAAATAGTCAATGAAATTTTAAATATGGTAAAAGACTCAATTTGGTCCCCCGAATTTTGGTGTTTTGACCCACTTTAAACCTTAAACTTTTTTTTAACCAAAAATAGCCTCTTACCTTTGGGTTCGTGTTTCGTCCCAATTTGATCCATGAACTTTATTTTTGACCCGAAATGGTCCCTGAACCTTCACATATTGACCCAAAATGGTCATTGTCATTACAATTTATATCAAAAGTTTAGGGACTAAATTTGGTCAATATTTGAAAGTGTAGAGACCATTTTGGGTCGAAAAAAAGCTTAGGACCAAATTGGATCAAACACGAAAGTCCATTACCATTATTGGTTTAAAAAAGTTCACATACCAAATTAGGTCAAAACACCAAAGTTCGGGGAGCAAATTAAGTCTTTTACCTTTAAATATTGGCTCAAAATGGTCATTGTCCTTGAATCTTATATCAAAAATGGGTCAATATTTGAAAGCTTCATAGACTGTTTTGGGTTAAAAAAAGTTTATTGATAATTTTGGGTCGAAACACGCAAATACAGCTACCAAAATGAGTTTTTTTAGGAAGCCCAAATTAACTGTTGGGCTGTAGAGGTTGATGGGCTAGAATGGGCCAAAGCCCAATTCACCAGTAAACCCACATAAAACCCCATATTTCTGCTCTCTTCCCGTAGTTTCTCATCCCAGTCTTGTTTGTTCACTCACTGTTGCTCCATTTCTTCTTCTACCAACACTGACTATGGCCGCCGCCGCTCCACCGCCTCCGCCCACACCAGCTCCTACTCCGGCCATGACGCTGCCGGAGAACACCCCCGTAGGCCATCCGCTCTTCGCTCGCATCCGATTGGCCACTCCCGCCGACGTTCCCCACATCCACAAGCTCATCCACCAGATGGCCGTCTTCGAGCGCCTCACCGACCTCTTCTCCGCCACCGAGGCCAGCCTCTCCTCCACTCTCTTCACCGCCCCTCCTTTCCAGTCCTTCACCATCTTCATCCTCGAAACCTCCCCTCACCCCTTCCCGGAAAACCCTACCATCACCAACCCTCTCTACCCTCCGGTCGTCAGAATTCTCAATCTCGACCTCCCCGTCGACGATCCGGAGAAGGCGGTCTTCAGATCGGAGGGCGATGATGTGGTGATTGCTGGATTCGTGCTGTTTTTCCCGAACTACTCGACCTTTCTGGCGAAGCCAGGGTTCTATGTGGAGGATCTGTTCGTGAGAGAGTGTTACCGGAGGAAAGGGCTCGGGAAGATGCTTCTCTCGGCCGTGGCGGGGCAGGCGGGGGAGATGGGGGATGGGAGAGTGGAGTGGGTGGTGCTCGACTGGAATGTGAATGCCATCAAGTTCTATGAGGAGATGGGAGCTAAGATCTTGCCGGAGTGGAGGATTTGCAGGTTGACCGGTGATGCTCTTCAAACTTACGGATAAATCGACACGCACATCAGGTGTTTGATGTTTTGCCTCGTTCAATAATGTATGCATATTAGGACTAAGAATGTGGGGTTTGGGGATATGAAATGGAATTGTGTGCATTTTCAGAGATACTGACTGTAGCTTGGCCCATATCTAGCTAGTTTCTGGGTTTCTTTACCTGTTACTCTGTCTAAGTAAATTTCAATGGAACTAAACTAGTTTTGTGTAGCTTCTTGAATCATATTTTGATTTAGACTCTGAGAATATGAATTAGATGAACATAGCTGCACAATCTGAAATAGCAATTTAGTTGGTCTTCATTTGTTCAATATGCATCCTCATTAGGTGATTTAGAATGTAGGAGCTAATCTTGAAATGCGGCACTTGGGTTTTTAGTCTTGTAATGGAAGAAGCTAGAATCTTCTTGACCATGATTGATCAATTTCAAGAGGAGTTAAAAAGAAAGTACCCATTCACTTATGTCCCACAAAGAATAAGTGAAAGCCAATAAACTAAGCAAGGTCTGTGTAGGGTCATGACTCATGAGCATAAATAACAGAAAAGTAGTGTAGGTGAAGGAACCGACAGTTCCATAAGATTGGTGTATAACTCGTCCTGCTTTTGATATTCTGTGTTAGCTTTTATGATTTTAGGTCCATCTTATGCCGTGCCCCATGGTTAAAGTAAAGTAGCTTCTTCCTCTGGTAGGGTATGCTTTGTAGGATTGTGTTTGAAATGTTATGATGTGATGATGGACAATGGAATTCAAGTAATGACTTCATCCCCAACTATTGGTTGAATAGTTTGCAACTTGACTTGGCCTTCAGTAGAGTAAATGGTTGAATTTAGGAAAGGCTCTAGAAGTCTTTGATATGGAAAACAACACAGGACCTGATTCAATGGTCATGGTTGTTTCTCTTCTTGAAGGCTAATCATAGCTAATGTACATGTGAGGATTAGTCAATGCTTTTAAATGTTGATTTCTTTAGTGCCTATCTTCTTATGACCTGAAATTGTGTTTTGAACCATTATTGTCACTGTTGATAGAATAATATTTGAGACGTCAAAATTTCATTGTTGGTAACTCTTTTTATTCTAATGAATGAGACCGTTTTAGAGTATAATTGTAACATTGAGAAATCAAATTGAATGAAATTGGTGGGACGACCACATATCTCGATCTCTTACAGGTATAAGAACCCACTAGCCTTCGTAACTGGTAACAACCCTAAATTTTAAGAGAAGAAATTACTCCTTTCATCTTCTGAATTAGTATATACTCGCTAAAAATATATACTTTTTTACAGTTGTCTTTGTGAATTCCATTTCCATTCCGCACATATTGACACACTATCTTCTTCTCTTAAACACTCAATAGTTACTAACACACATACATCAGACCAGACCACTATAGATTGTCCACCACAAATCGACTGCAAGCATCCCCAATTGTTTTCTCCAGCTTTGAGAGCCGACGACAGTTCCAATACGTCAGATCTAATGTACCATAACTGTCTTTGTACAAAGCAAAACTGAATCTGATGGTTAGAAACTACTTCCATTCATCAAAACCAGCTGAATTTCATCGGAGCATTGTGTTTTGATGGCCTATAGACGAGATTGGACTACCTAGAAAAAATATTGGGCGCCGTATATTTTAAACCATTAAAGAGTAATGAAATAATAAGGGATGACATATTCAGGTTGCGTTTGAAAATATAAATTTGATTCATATAGATTGAATTCTACTAAAATTTCTTTTTACATTCTTTTACTCCATCAACTTTAGATACCTTATTTCACGAATAAGCACTAAGGGCTTGTTCGGGAACTCAAAGAAAGCTCCTTTTGCTTCTATTTGGCCAAGCCTCGGAGGGAAAAAGCTTCTAGTGTATTTGTTTATCTAATTTTTGGTCAAAATGAAGTTGGAAGCTCCTTCCCAACCATGTTTGCACCTCCTTATGGGAAAGAGTTTACCAACTTCCATTTTGAGCAAAAGGTATAGAGAGAGAAAAATGTCCCTTGATTTGTTCCAAAACTTCACATCTTTACCCTATGTCATCTAAAATCATTTCTTCTGTTGTTGATTTGAATCCATTTGGTATGTTATTCTTTGTTTCGGTCTACTGAATAGTAGTAGGTTGACCTCCTTGAAAATGTAAGGTCGACATTGAGGGTGTTTGTAAGTTGTGTAGAAGGTCGACCATATATTGCATGTCATGTGCATGTCAACTATGAAGTAACTAAGTCGACTTGTATATTTGTGTTTGTATTTCTATTTGTATCTATCATTGTATTTATTCAAAGTGTTAGATGAGCTAAACAATTTGTCTTTAAAAAATTTGGGTCTATTCAACTAAATATTTTTACATGTCATTTTTTTTTAAGAAACCAAACTAATATTATTAATCAAAATCAAGGTCTAACCGATTGCCAATAATTGACGGGACCGAC
>JAYMTF010003971.1:0-14093 GCA_036897485.1 Pelargonium nanum | reverse complement strand
TAATGGTACTATTCCGGTTGGAGAGGTCCGGCATCTAAACCCTCCCTAATCTATCACTGAATATCTCAGTTTATCCAAAAAAAAAAAAGTCTACCAACACAGATATAGATAAGATCTCATAGTTTTGAGTGAAGTCCATTAAAAGTTAACTCTTAAACAAGTTTTCAAATAACCAGTTAAATTACGCTTAACAATTGTAAAGAAAATTGAATAGCAAGTAAAGTTAAGAATTTATATATTATCTAAATGCTTAGATCTCTGCGTGCTCAACAATTAAATAAAATGATTTTTTTTTCATGGTCAGTGAGTTGTTGTGAATAGAAGGAAACAAGTACACATTAACTTAAGTTTACATGCATTTTGTACTAACACAAGTGATAATATAAAAGGTGTAGAAATCAATTATTAGCTAGCATTGAGCACTAGGCTCTAATAACTTTCTATAGAGTCGAGTTCAGGGAGTCAAAACCATTTGACTCAAATGATAACGTAGCAATTTGCTGACGTGACAGTTGTTTACCTGTCATAACACGTTACATGAGTGAGAAAAAAAAATTGTATTCCAGATATCAGAACAAGCAAGATTTGAGGATAAATATTGAAGTCATAATTTTGTCAAGTCTAGAGGAAACAAAATCATTTAACCCTTAAGTTCACCTGCATTTTGACTAACACAAGTGCTCATGTAAAAGGTCTTGAAATCAATTCTTAATTAGCTAGCATTGAGCACTATAGCCTCTTAACTTTCTATAGAGTTGCTACTTGTTTATCTTTTGGGGAGAAATTTGCCTTTCCTCGAGTCATTTTTTATTTACTCTTCACCTTTTTATCATCTTTTTTACTTCCCTTTCTTTTAAAATTAGAAAGAAAAAAGAAAGAAAAAGAACTCACATATGTGGTGTACAAACAACTTTGATTCACAGGAGCACATCCCAAGCTCCTTTTCATGGCTGCCCTCTATTTGTATCTGGAAAAGAAAGAAAGAGGAGAGATGAAAATTTGTCAATACATGAAACTGTGAAGTCTATTGCTGAAAGTTGTGGTGAAAGCAATTGACTGGTCACCTACCAAATATAATAAACAAACAATGCAAACAAAAATGTCCAAATCATTTTTTATGTAATGTAGGAGTAGACTAGTAGTTATAGCTTCCTTGGTTTCCAATTCCAATACATACATTGTTATGAAATATGAAGGTTTAAGATGCTCCCTACCTATCAGCTCAGGCAGGCCCCATGAGTTCCTGCACTTGTCCCTCAAACTAAGTACTAAGACCCTACCACCATGAATGGGTTTTGTGAAGTAACACACTATTTGGTCAAAGACTTCACTTCAAGACATAGGAGCATTTGTCTTTGCTTCTCTTTTACCTATCAATTGTCTAATAATAAAAACTTTTTACTTATGAAAAATTATAATAAACATGTAAGAAAACAAATAAGAGAACTGATTGACAACCTAACCATTCTTTTCCTTAAATCTTTCAAGTTCCAATTACAGCATTTAGAAAAACACACTCCAAGTAACATTAGACTTTCAATTGAGTCGGTGGGGATGGTTTATACGAAACGGGAGAGAGCTACTCCTATTGTGTAGCTCGATTCATTAGACTTCCATTTCAGACAAAAAAACATATATTTGTTTTTTCTTACAAAGCTAGAGAAGCCATTCATTCTCCATGAAGACATCACAATATGTTACCACATGCACACACTTTATGAGCACCAATTGCTTACCAACCACAAGTGTTCCACAATCACAACTCAAGTAGATGCAGTTAATATTTTGTGTGTGAAAGATATTATTAGTATTTGGTAGCTAAATTAAGGAATCCAAAGCCCCAATCCCTATAACTTTCTTTCCCAGCTAGAGCTGTGTAATCAAATCTGGTTGGTTGATTGATCATTTTGGGCATTTCCAGATGATAAAATTATTGTGCCATCAAATGGATGCCATATGATGCCCCCAATGGGATATCATATAATAAAAATATTCACAAGGACACTATTATTCTCATTCCCCATATATTCATATTCATAGTACTTAAATTCTAATTATTGAGTAAAACAAACAATTAACTATTCTGAATTTTCTTGTTGTTCGGGTCGTTTTCGTAAGTTGGAACAGAATTTTCCTTGGTCCATTGATTGGTCTATGTTATCAAAACTTGCACAGGAAATATTGGTGAGCTCTAAATTAAATACCTCATCTATGGTTGGATAGTGAAATTGAAGAACCTTTTACTCCAACCATCATGCAATGCTTCACTGCACCAATCTCTCCTCTTCAGGCCACCCCACCTGCTGCAACTGCAAGAGAGGAAGCTATTTTGTCAAGAAGCCTCAATCCAACAATTATTATCTGTATAGCAAATGCAAGAAATGTGTCTCCTGCATTAATGCTTCCACATGGTGTTTCAGAGAATATACAATAAACAAATAGTTTAAAATAGAAGAGAAAGAGAGGGTTTTAATTTGGTTCCATATACTTCCCTCATGCTTTGTAGACATTAAAACAAAGACAATAATTCTTTCTCAGGCATGGATTCACTTGGGTAAGGTCTTAACCACCCACCTTTCTCTCTTTCTCTATCTTGACCTCTGCCTTTATGTTCTTTAATTATATTTTTTTATATTCTGCTCCAAATGTCTTTGAAAATGGGCATTTACTCAATCAAAGGTTTTGAGTTTTGACTCAGGGATATATATCTATTGAGCCTGCTTTGAACCTTGTCTTGGTCCAAGATCCATATCAGCTATGGAGGAACTGGAAAACACCAAGTATTCAGACAGATTTATGGTATCATTTACTCTATGCCCTTTTCCTCCCATGACCCAACAAAATTAGTGTTGCTCTTTCTTGTATGCTTGCTGTTTCCTCACCCATTTTCTGGTATTGATTAGCTCATTTATCTTTCCAAGTTCAGTTTGGCTAAAGAGACAGACAAGAAATAAGAGAAGAGGGAAGTCTGGTGTGCAGTCAGATGTTAAAATCAATGTTAGCACTTCATTCAGGTTTGCTCCATAGTCTTTCATTTTTGTTTTCTTGAACAGGTGGTTCTTGGTTTTCTTCATTCAAAACTTAATCTAGAAAAGAAAAGTGATAGTTAAAGCAGAACTCACCCATTGCAGGCTTCATTGAGCTAACCCTGCCTTGTCAAGACCTCTCCTGTGCTTTTTGTTATCATTTTCCTCCCTTCTATGTTTATTTGCCAAGAAAATGAACTTCACATACTGTTGTACCAGTTACACCCTGAGAATATATAATAGTCATTGCAGTCCCAATAGTAGTGATACTATGAATAAGATTCTGTATGATTTTTCACATTCAAAACAAAGGAGAATATTGCAAATACAGAATTTACACATAACATAGAACTAGTCACAAACATTATGAGTCTTGATTTATATCTTACTTTTCTGTCACAAAAAACAAAACAATGGCATGGTCCTCTGAATCCTCTTCACTAATCCATAACTGCACTATTTAGTTTTTGCAGACTGTTAAGTTGCAAGACAAGCTAAGCCCGGTGCTTCCTGAAAAAAGTCGGACATGGAAGCACAAATGGGACCGGAAGGACAACGGTTCTATCATGCATTGCAATCTCAAAAGATGAAGAGAATGGACTCAAAAAAACCAGTTCGGAACCTTTCCGAAAAGATTCATTCCCTACTAGGATTCAAGGAGCAACTTACTTCAAATTGGGTCAGTGCTGTTCGCAGTATAATAAAAAGTTTACCATCATCTGAAGGATCACCTGTGGACTTAGAACCACCTAGTCTGCCGGAGAATGACTCCACTGATACCATAGATGTAGATTTGGGTACTTCTATTTCCAAGATTAAAGGTAGTTCCTTTGTTCTATAAGTGTCAGCATATGTAAAGCAGCAAAGCTTCTCTAATCACAGTGTCCATCTTTTTCCTGTTAAGTGTTTCTCCTTTTTGTCTCTTAAACAGATGAACTTGCTGCTTTAACTCTCCATATAAATCAACTGAACATACAGAGAAGACAAGTCCTTAATGATTTGCTGGACTTGAAAGGTTAGTCATGTTATACACTATTATCAACTTAATTATTAAGTGTGTGAGTTGGCCAAATTACAGAACATATCTTCTAGTAAAAGAATAGTAGAAAAGAAATGGAGAGAATCATACCATGAGATTATAAAGGAAGATTACGCCTTTCGAAAGTCACCTTGGAGAGGGTATTGAACCTGAAAGATCTTCATGACTTGTAAAATTAATATATCTTACTAAATTACAGTGTTACACTCATGGTATTTACATTGCAGGAAATATTCGTGTTTTCTGCCGAATAAGACCCATTTCAGTGGGGGAGAATTTTGGTCGTCTAAGACCTGTTGTAGCTTTGGGTTCTAGCAATGTCCTTCTAAAACTTGCTGATCATAAGAGCAAAAGTTACAGTTTCGACAAGGTTTTCCATCCGGGTTCATCACAAGGTAGTCGAATTGTACATCACCTTGTTGAACTAATTTTTTAGCCAATGCGTGTAAAAGAGTCTCTGTAGTGGATTTGGGATTAACATTTAGACCTTTTCAGATGAAGTTTTCTCAGAAGTTGAACCAGTCATCAAATCAGCGTTGGACGGCTACAATGCCTGCATTTTTGCATATGGGCAGACAGGAACTGGGAAAACTTTTACAATGGTGAGGATATACAAACTCATTATGATTCAACTTTTATGCTTCTGAAACAGAAAGTACTGAAGACACATCATACTTAAAACTAAGGCATGCCCCTTGTATAGACTACCAATTGTCTTAAATAGGTTTTCAGTTTCATAACACAAGAATAGATTGGTACTTCTCAGTTCTCACTCAAAATGTAACTACATTTGATAAATATTTAATTAGCTTACAAGAGTCCAATCTATGTATGATAAGCAAACTTATCTAACTATTTAAGAAAAGCTATATCAATGTTTAGTACTTATAATCTATATTCTGATGATATATTCTCTTGGCCTCAAATTATAGGAAGGTACCCCAGATTTTCCTGGAGTAGTGCCCCGCGCAATTGAGGCATTGTTTAACCAAGCAGTGGATAGCAATCATGCATTTCTATTCAGTTTCAGCATGCTTGAGATTTACCTGGGAAATCTCAGAGATTTGCTTGTCCCACAGCCAACAAAATTAACAGATCCTATGCCACCATGGTGAGTATGTAGTGACATGTGCATATCTACCTTTTTACGGATTCTATTTAATTCATGTAGGCAAGGGTTTCTAACAGTCATATTTTCTCTCATTACAGCCTTTCAATTCAAACAGATCCAAAGGGAGGAATTGAAATTGAAAACCTTGTGGCTATCCAAGTGAGTGACTTCAACCAAGTTCTGAGGCTATACAGATTAGGATGTCGGTTCAGATCAACTGCTTCAACAAATTCTAACATGACTTCAAGCAGATCACATTGGTAACTACACACCCTCTTGGATTACTTTAGTCAAGTGTATTCATAGACTCAGTGATTGACAGGGTTCTATCTAGTTAGGTTCCACTGGAGTAGACGTCTAAGTAGTTAGCTTGAAAAAAATAGTTCTCACTTTGAGTTTGGGGCACTGGTTCACAAACTGGTCAGTAGATATAATGTTTTCTGAGTTTGAATTTTCCCAATTCTAACACCCCTAATAGCATGATTCGCATATCAATCACTTGCTTCAATGCTCCTGAGAGGAGACGGGAAACAAACAAAGTTTGGTTGGTTGACCTCGGGGGAAGTGAGCGTGTGCTGAAGACAAAGGCATCGGGGAAAAGACTAGAAGAAGGAAAAGCCATTAATTTGTCTCTCTCTGCCTTGGGAGATGTCATCAATGCCCTCCAAAGGAGAAAAGGTCACATACCTTACAGGTAACTGAAAAACTCAACAATGCCTTATTTCCAACAACTTGGAAACTTGAGTCTGCTACTAGTTATTTTTCTATGTTCAGCTCTAGCTAAAGCCATATCCTCCATCAAGATAATTGATCATTCTGATTGTGGTTATTAGAGTTTACTCAGTGACATTAATTGCTATTTGAGTAAAATTCAGATAAGGCCTTCTAATACAAACAAATCTTGGTTTATAAACTGTTGATAGTTGACATGTATAGACAAAGCAATTCTTCTTTAGTTACAAGCTTCTGTTCATTTGTGGTTGGTTAGTTAGTGGAGCTTCACCAACATTGTTCACTAAACCCTAAATTATTTCTCTTTTGCTTTCTACAGGAATAGCAAGCTGACACAGGTTCTTAAAGATTCCCTTGGTGAGTATATTTTCTTCACTGATCATATAATATCTACTTTTCACCAAGTGTAACAATTCACAATCTACTAGAGTAAAATTTAACCCGTCTTTGGATCTATATAGTTGTCTATAATTATGGGAAATATAGCTTAGGAGGTGGCAAGATTTATATACATTGGTCCATCAATGTCGACCTGTATGATCTGCGTAGAGGTTTTTCTTGGTCATCATCCTGACTAAAATGCTCCTCTTCACTTAATTATAATTCGTTTAATATTCAGGAGAAGATTCAAAAACATTGATGCTTGTCCATGTCAGTCCCAAAGAAGATGATCTGTGTGAGACCATATGTTCTTTAAATTTTGCAGCAAGAGCAAGAAGCATTCACTTGGGTCGCATGGATTCAACTGTAAGTAAATGCAATGCACTTTTCTTTTCATTGCCCTATACTGTATGACCTCTAACCACAAGTACTGTAAGACTGGCAAACTAATGATTAACAGGACAATTTTAAGTAACATATGTGTAATATCTATCTAATGACAAAAATGGAACTTGACATTCAATAGATTTAGTTTAAATTGGGTATCTTATAAGCAATAAATACCATGATATTTACAATTCATACGAAAAATGAAAAATGAACCAAACATAGAAAACTGAGTCTGAGATTGAAGAGAGTATTCTAAGTTTTTAGCAACAAAAGAGGAAAGTTCAATTGTTCAGTCACTATGCTATCATTATGCAGGCCTGATATGGTGTTGAAGAAGCTACGTATGATGTATAACATTTCCTTTAAAGAAGTTTAAGAAGAGAAAAACTTAGAATTGATCGCAAAACTACAAATAAGCAACACAGCAATCTAAGTACATTCATATGGAACACAAATGACTTTATTTCAAAATCAGTATTCTAAGTTAAGACATTTTTCAGAAACAAGATATTACTTAAATGCATTGCATACCGGGTGGTAAAATAGAATTTTCATCTCAGAATATCATCTTCACTGATGCATGTAGTTGCTTCCTCTATTAAATTCAATGTCTGCTCAATATACTGACCATTGGAGTGAACTATAAAAAGCAGGAAATAAGGGAGCAGAAGAATTTCACAATGATGAATTTGCAGCAAAATTTGAAAAAAATCGAAGATGAGCGTCAAGATGTTAGAAGTAACATTCAGAAGTTAAATCAGAAATTAGAAAATCTAACAAGGACTACCTCATCTTCTAGTGAGAAATTGGAGGAATTCCATTATTCTATTGATGCGCCCCATTACAACCCGAAGAACAACAATGAAGAGGTGAAATCAGCTCCCTCATCACAGTTACCGAGATTTATGAGGCCAACTGTTTGCAGCAGAAGAAAATCTGGAACCGCTTACCAAATTTCAGGAGAGAAAAACCCAGTCCCATCAAGAAGAAGGCCAGCATCACAATGTGCTGCGTCTGTGACTTTCCCTGTGAAAGTTTATTCACAATACACAACAGCAAGTACCATTTCTAGGACAAGCTGTTTGACAAGTTTGAACAAGAAATGCACAGCAGATAATGAAACAGAATACAGTCAAGAAGCATCTGAATGTGATATTAAAACAGTTGTCTCTGTTGAACAAGAAACTTCACGGAGCACATGTCATCCAAACACTCTTCTAGGTCAGACTGAGAAATTTTGCAGAAGCACAAATAAATACAACTCCAACAAGTTTCATAAGGTTGACAATTGGCTTCATTTACAAAAGATCCCGCCTACTCTCAGTATGCACAAGAGTAAACGGATTCTGGCTGTTCCTGCTCCAGAGAAAAAACATAGGTGCAACCAAGGGGAAAAGGTATACAAATTATGCAGTGAAAAAGTGTGTGAACCAACAATGAAAGAAGCTGTTAACCATGACATGGTGGAGATTCCTGAAACGAGGGGATCTGGAAGTAGCGAATCAGAAGTGATGATTGATAAACCACAGACACTGCTGAAGGAATTCTTCGATAAGGCCTCAAAGTCCAACTCCATTTCTCCATGGCATGCAACTGAATATGAAATAACAGTACAAAACCAAGAGTTGGCAGATGGTCAGTCAATAGAGAAAAACAAACTTGGCACTTTCTCTCAACCTAGTGTGTGTAGCATACCTGATAATGAGGACAATAATCAGGTTCCCAGAACTTATACCGTGCAGGATGATGAATCACAATGTTCAGAGGATTTTGCACCATATGATAATAGGTGTCACCACTCTTCCCCATTTGATCTGCATATCGTAGACCAGCTGAAAGAAAATTTTGGTTTGTCTGTTACAAATCCAGAGCTAGTATCATGTTGCCAGCAACTGCCTTCTGATACTTCTACGGAAGATGGAGTAAAGGAAGACATGAATGGCTGCTCTCAAAACCCGGTGAAAGAGGCAAGACCTAGGCTGAAAAAATTAAGGTCTCAAAGAGCTTTGTTTACAGATAATCCAAATGAAGAGAGTATGACCATGACATTTGTGGAAGGAAATATACAAAACACTGGTAAGTAATTTAAGACCTAGATCAGAAAATATTGTTAACTCCTGACAAAGCTTATTTTCTATCAACTAATGCTGCCTCCAAGCTTTCCATGGAGAAAATAGGAAACTCTAGCGGGGAATTTAACAACCTGCTGTTTATGTGTTTTGACCAGGAATATGCTATCTCCTCAAAGAGAAAATTCAGATTTTTTCTGGCAGTGTTCTTCTAGGATTGGGATTTCAAAGCTTGGGATTCAATCATGACTTTTACGATGGTTTATTGCGTTGAAGCTGCTCCAGCAGATGGCAGAAAGAAGTAAAGGTTATAATAGCTTGTATAGTGGTAGAGGATGTCAATATGGGGGGTGATGAGATTTAAGCTTCACATAACCTTTTTTGTATTCCTGTTATCTTCACTGCACGTAAGCAAGCCAGCTTCACCATAACATGATAAAGCTCTATCTATGCACACATATACAATTACACAGGCAGATCAAGTTTTCTTCTTGTGCCATCTCTAGTTTGTTCAATGAAGCTCCCCTCTATAGTCGGGACTCTCCATCTGAATGAACAAGAAAATGCAAAGGTTTCGAACATACATAACAAGCTAACTCAACATATTTTCTAACCATGTAAATGTGTTTCAGGGTATTTATATTTCTTATGTATATTTAAAGTAATCTATACATTTTACTAAATTATATAAACAGTTTGGGCAATTTAGAGCCATCTAGCGTTGGAACCCTTTGCTAAGGTCCACTCCTCTTCAGCCATATTTTATTCAACAGATAGAAAAGACTTTCAAAGTTCAATAGAAAGCAGAAAAAATTAACCACTGTACAAACAAAGTCGTTGTCAGCCATCCAGTTCATTGTGGGAATTTTTAAGAGAGCACAGAGAAACAAAGAAGAAAGGACGGAAAGGCTGATTAATTCAAGATAAGTTTGCATAAGTCAATCAATATTACAATCTCCAAATTTATCTTGCTCTCTTTTCTTCTTTCCCTCACTAGCTAGACTTGGCCATTCTAGAATGCTTAGTCCTACTAGGCAGTCATCAAGTACATGGAAAGTAATATGTGCATATCAAACAATATAAACAGCTCAGAATGGATTGATTTTGAAAAGAAGATGAACTCCACTTGCAACATATCTTTGAAATGAGTCAGGTGGAAGATCTTGTAAATATAAAGATGGCAGTAACTACATTAAAAGAATATTTCACTTAGTCTAAATTAATGTAAATATGGTTACTAACTGCTTCAGAAGAATAAAATCAGTCTACTTAAGCTAAGTTGGAATTGGCTTTTCAATGAAAGTACGTAGTGGCGGATCAAGGGTTCATATGCTTGATCTTCTTAATGGTGCTAAAAGCTTACTTGGGAGCTGATCGTGTAAGAATAAAAGTAGTACCATACTCCGCTCCATTGTCATAATTCAACTATCACACTGTCGCACAAGCCCAGCCATCTTCAGCTGCCGATTTATAGCACACATAACTTAATATATCCTATCCGACTGAGGATGCAATGTGTCTCCTGAAATAAATTCACAAACTTTGCTATTCACACTCTTCCCTGGCATCTATCACCTTCCTTACCATCCTTGATTCATTCCACTTGCCGATGGCAGCATATAAATTAGATAAAAGTGCATAGTTTCCACTATTGTGGAGCTCCAATATCAGATTAGATGCTGCAAAGCACACTCCCCAAGCTAAGGAACACTATGGACACTTGAAGCTGCAAGAAGAGGTCCCCATATTGCTGCATTTGCTTCAAATGGCATCCCCATAATATATAAGTTCCTGTGCCTCTTGCAGATAACCAGCTCACCCAAGTAAATCAGTCATGCAGCCGTAGGGCTCAATACTTGGTTCTATCCCATACCTTGATCCCATAACGTTGAAGTACCTGCGACCAAACTCTACGGATCCCACACGACAACAAACAGAAAGGACGGCATTGAAAGAGATTTGATTAGGCCTAACTCCAGCATTAGAGCCAGCCCAGCAATCATTGTTGTCCAAGTCACAACATTTCTTTGCTTCATGTATTCAAAAACTTACTGCCTTCCCAATTTTACCTGATTTGGCATACATGTCACTAAGTGCATAATTAAGATGAACACTTTTATGCAGTGCATGATCCTCAACATATCTATGAATCCACTCCCCTAACTCCAGGGCACCCAAATCTGCACAATGATCAGAGAGTGCAGCCAACATTGTTGCCTCATCAGGCTCCACATCCTCAAGCTGCATTCTCCGAAAGACAGCTGTTGCGTCCTTGGGCCGATTCACCTGAACATACCCTCAAATCAAAGAAGTCCAAAAATATGCATCCCTCTCAGGCATAAATCCATATTACCAACATTAGCATACCCTGAAAGCATTGCATGCCACAAGAGTACCAAACCTCTGTTACGCATTTCATCAAACAGTTTCCGTGCGTCCGAAGCGCATCCACAAGATGAATAAATCCGAACAAGGGCCGTCACCACATGAGTATTCAACTCCAACCCACAATGTACAATACTTGACACTAGCTTGACAGTGAACCTCTCTGCCAATTTCAACGGAAGATAATAATCTAACAACAGCGTTCAACACAATTGCGATAGAGTGACCGTCGGGTCGCAGCCCAGCCACTTCAATTTTGCTGTACAAAATGACTGAGAGAAAGCCTTGATCATGGCGTTATAGAGATATATAACCAGTTGTTTCTTCTGGGTGAATGCTAAATAGGAAAAACCCAGAGAGGAGCAGGCATCGATGAAACGGCAGAGATGGAGATTGTCCTGGTGAAGGCTCTGGGAACCATGAAGCCATGGATTTGAGTAAAGAGGAAGGTGATTGTGGCCCTGTCATGATTCAAATTGCTAGTCATAGTTTGTGGTCTGGCTAAATACTTTTTTTGATGGGTTATATGGTTTTGTCTTACCTGAACTCGAAATTATATTAGATTTAGTTTCTGTACTCAAACTCGTATGATTTTGGTCCTTAAAGATTTTTAACTTTTTTTTTTCTATCAACCTGCTACAACAGGTTGACCACCGCCATATCAGTCCACCCATCCATACAAGCTGTCAGGTCACCTTCACATTCCACCAAGACAGAGCTAAAACAAAAAAAATTCAGGTTCAGGGAGTTAAAACAAAAAAAAAAATTAAAGTTCAGGGAGGCAAAACCAAAAAAAAATCAGCCTTGCTGAAAGGTGACATTGTCGAGCTCTCCGAAACAGATGAATTAATCGATAAGATCGTTCTCAACTATGGTGCGAGACAAATTGTCAACTCATATGTGTCTAGAGGGCGGCGCCATGGGACGATTCAAACGGGGCTTGTCATTGGACCTCGACGAGTATTTTCTCTGAACCCTGTCTCTCCCTCCTCCTTCGCCTCGACTCGAAAGTCCAAATTGGACCGAAAAAAGTTCAATGACCAAACTGGGTCGAAACACGAAAGTCGGGGGACTATTTTTGGATTAAAAAAATTCTTGAACTAAATAAAAACGAAACATGAAAATTCGGGAACCAAATTGGGTCTTTTACCCAACTCAATTGACACTTAAGTTGCTACCGTCTCTTTTCGTCTATTTTTTTCGTTAGTGCTGATAAGATGGGAGGGAGAGACCAGGTTCAGAAGAAATACTCGCCGAAGTCCTATGACAAGCCCCGTTCAAGGCGTCGCCGTACATACACCTCTGAGTTGACAATTTGTCTCACACCGTAGTTGAGTACGATCTTATCGATCAATTCATTTGTTTCGGCGAGCTCGACAATGTCGCCTTTCAGCAAAGCTGAATTTTTTTTGTTGACTCCCTGAACTTGAATTTTTTTTAGCCACTGCCTTGGTGGAATGTGAAGGTGACATGGCAGCTTGCTTGTATGAGTGGACTGACGTGACGGTTGTCAACCTGTTGTAGCAGGTTGATAAGACCAAAATTAAAAAATTAAACACTTTAAGGACCAAAATCATACGAGTTTGAGGACAGAGGCTAAATCTAAAATAATTTTGAGTCCATAAAAGGCAAAAAATAGAGGTCATTTGTTTATGTCTATAACACAGTCATGAACCAAATTGTAAACACTACTTTATGGTCTTTCTAAATATATTTTTCCGAACATTCTTAAGGTTCAAACCACCTTATATATGCTCAACTAGTAGGTGAAATATTCATGTCACAATGGGACTTCGCAAAAGGTTGGCCCGACCTCCACATAATTATTTCAACCAAAGACCAAATGGAGAACTAGGTTACCTTGACATCTTCAGAACATTACACTAAGCTCGTCCTAGAAAACAAATTTCCAAAATATTTTGACATTGGAAAATTGTTTTATTAGTTTTCCAAATAATATAAAACAGAAAATGAGAACAGTTTCTTACAACTAAACGGGCCCTAACTTTTTCTACCCTCGTTTTACATGGTGGAACACAAATGATAAATAGTTAGTGCTTAACTTTTTCTAACCTCATTAACTTGATGGAACACATTTGATAAATATTATCTTCATAATTCGGGTACAATTAACATATAGTCTAAGGAAACAAATGATATATATACAAAGAGAGAAACGTAAGCACCAATAAACTTAAAGAACCACCCAAGGGTTGTGGCGCAGTTGGCTACACAGACTGCGTGAGTGGAAAAAACGCTTGCGTTCGATCCCCGCTCAACACACTCCTGAGAAGAGAGATGAACTTTAACTGTGACTTACCCTCGAATGAGAATTAATTTGAGTGTGGTAAAACGACTTAAAGATGTTGATCACGAGTTTGAAGATCCGCTCAAGAACCTCATAATTTAGACCGGATAAAAAAATTAAAGAGCCGATCGTTTAGATATTTTCAAGTTAATTCGTAGAAAATAAGGGACATATTGAAATTCTAGTGTTCCAATAGCTTGACTTTTAACCTATAACTCTAGTATTTGACCCTTTACACAATTTATGTTTATGTCAAATAAAAAAAAAGTCAGCACCTCTCCTTTTCTATCCTATGCAGAAGCTAAACTATTTCAATCAGAAAGAAGTAGAGAAACTACTGTAAAAAGAGAAAACACAAATCCCCAAAAAGATTGTTTAAAGCTGAAACAATAAAAGAAACTTTACTGCACAAATAAAGCAAAACGTAAAAAACGCTAATTTGGTTGAATTTTCTGTGAGATACAAAACAAACAAACAAACAACAGCAATAGCGTTTAATTTCAATTTTTAAATTTAATTATGGGTTATTTATTTTTGTCTCCCTTGAATTGCTCACTTTTATTGTTTTAGCCCCTGTCTTATTTCGCCTATGGTTTTACCCCTTAAAGTTTTCGAGTGTTTTATTTTAGCCCAACCGACCTGCTATAACAAA
>JAYMTF010003970.1:0-14094 GCA_036897485.1 Pelargonium nanum | reverse complement strand
TCTTTTGCTGGAAGTTGACTTGTTCTTGACTTCTTGCTATGTGAATGCATCATGTAGATTTTGATGGATGTTGTTTGTTTACCAGCTTTTTGTTTAATAAACCCAACACTGAAAACAAATGGAAACATAAGATGGCTGATAACAACTTACTGTGAAATACTCCCTTCGTCCAAAAATGAGTGTCCTTATTTTCATTTTAGGAATAATTAAGGAGATGGCTGATAACAACTTATTGTGAAATAATTTATATTTTTAGTCAACTTTGTGCGTCATGCGCTTCTGGTCTGCATTTAAGCTTTTCTATATTGTAGCATGGTCTCATTCTCTTTGTTTGATTCATGGATGCCTTGGTTCGGCTTGTTCCTTTGAGTCAATGAGTAAAGTTTTGGTGCGGTCATTCAACTTTTTCTGTTGTCTAATATTTTCAGGACTAGTCTGCCTCTGTGTCTCTTGGATTGCTTTTCTTTCTTTAATAGCTTTATACAAAAGAAACCCCATGTTTCAGAGGAGGGTCTAGTTTCCAAGCATTTATCTATATGTTTCTATCAATGTTACTTCTTGGTCTTACTCATTTTGCTAGAAGTATGATTTTTTTTTTTTATGTTTGGTTGTCACTTGTCATTGAAAAACCAAAATATAATCCGGGAAACGTCAAGCTGTTTATTTATCCTCTTTGAATTCTGAAGGCCTTTTTGTATTTCACCAGTACTAAATGAAAGTTATTTGAAGGCATATTTACAGTTGTACTAAGATTTAGTGATCTCTGTCATGATTACGGTCGTCTCCAGTTTATTCGTGTTTCTTTAACACCCCTAATTCGATTTCATTTTCTTGTTTTCGGTTAGATATTGGCTACTGGCTACTGCATATGTTAAGCATGAACCTAGGGAGATGGGTGTGCATAAAAGAAATTGTACTGTTTGGTCAGATTTAGGATAAGGGTTGTTGATCCAACGTTTGTAGTGACATTTCATTTCGTGTTAATCATGTGACAGTTTCTAACCTTGTAAAATATGTTTTTATTGATATAGCCGTCATTGGGGATATCGTTTTAAGAGCCTTGCAAGTGAAGGATGACAAAGAGTTGACGGAGAAGCGTCGTATGGTATTTGGTGATTAAAACAAAATTAGGAGCTCAAGTAGCTTTTGTTGAAATGGCATGAAGCAATAATGAGCAGAACTGTAGAAGAAAAACTTCAGACTATGGAGATATGTAGCTATGTTCTTTGTGTAGCTTGAAAGATGTATATGTTAATTATAAGTCAGCATCTATTTGTAATGTCTGTAAGTGGTTGTTTTGTAGATTAGGTACAAGTTAGCAGATTTGAAAGATGAATGCAACTCTGATTCAAGCAAACCTCTAGTTTTTATTCGTTTAGCTGCTTAGTTAGCTGAGCTAAATAGATAATTCAATTTTCATTTAAAATTGCTCGATATGCCGAGAAGTAGACGTCGCAATCAGTCGGATCATGCTTTGTTTGCATTTCGGATTGAAACATGAGATCTAATCTGATAATATTTCAGATCCGATTTGTGACCCAACCCAATCCGATTCGGTCGATATTTTTGCAAGAAAAAATTGATTCGATCAATCGGATTGGGTTTCGGATGCTTGGGGATTCGGATCTAGATTGATGACTCTACTGAGAAGACATGCTGGAATTTTCGGGGAATCTCTTGAAATTTTTGGATTAATTATGAAAATATGAATTTTCAGCGAGTATGAAAATTACTTTTTTTTTCAAATCTGGAAATTACTTAAATAATTTAAAATATATATAATAAAAAAGAATAATTACACGTATCTATAATCAACTATACCCCTTTTAATCCTGGATACCCCCAATTTTTGCATTTAACTATTGGATACTCTGAACTATTTCAAACATCTTTTCGTCAGTTAAGTTTGACGGAATTAGCCAATAATTCGCTCATGTGCCCAACACATGATCACATAATTTATGAAATTCCAAAAATACCCTCCACTCTACCCTTCTTCTTCATCACTCTCGCCGGATTTATCAAACACTTGCCGAAAAAATCAAAGTTCCGCCGGAATCATCAAACAATTGCCGAAATCAAAGTTTTTTCGAAAACATCAGTCAAAGAGACACACCAGCTGATTTTATTGTCAAAATCTGACTCGAAAAACAAGTATCCTAACCAAATAAAGGCGATCAAAGACAAACAAACATAGTAGCATTGGAAAAGAAAGTATAGAAGATAAGAGAGAGATGCAAATTTTATGCATTCTTTGGAGATGAAAATCAGGATAACTCTTGTACTCCTCCCATGTTGGTGAGCTTACTACTTTCCTACTTTCTTTCGAGATAATAATGTACCTCACCATATTTTGCTGCAAGCGGGAGGAGAGTGAGGCGGGACGCCCCAAGAGACGGCTCATTGCGCGGACGAGGCTTGCACCATTAAATATAGGGTATTTCTCGTTATCGCACTCCATCATCAGGTTCATCGTCCCTCCTGTTGATCTCGGGTTTCAACCATCTGGAATCAGTACAGCCCACTGCAAATAATGTAAATAACAAAACAATATTTAGATTTTCAGCCAAGCTTTGTGCAAGGTAAATCACAAATCGTGGTTTGATGATAACTAGTAAGTATTGAAGTGGAAATCACAAATTGGTGAGTGGTGTGTGTTGATGGCTCGTGCACGAGCGCACGAGCGTTAGAAACACTAATTAGAGAGAGTTGCAAGGAAAAAAAAAAATTAGCCAAAGCATTAATGACTAAGGCTCACCCGAACCAATAACAGAATGACACCTCATTATTCATCACCCCATACCCGTCCCAATGATTTCTGGGCGTGGAGTCCACGCCACGCCAGATCCAAATGATTTTAAGAGCGGAATAGTCTCAGCTATTAACTCTTTGGTTGCAACTCAGTGCTCTAAATTTACAAACCATGTGCTTTTTCTATTATTGATTATTCAGTACAAATAAGATTATATCAGCATTTTGGATCTTATCAAATCAAAATCAGCGTATAACCAAAACAATAGTACGTTTTCTATCTATGTCCTGCATACACACAAATTAGGTATAACCCTTGTACTAGTGTCTTTGAGGTAAATAATGTGGAAACTTTAGTAAGAGCAAAAACGCATACAAGACATGAGTGTTTGATTGAACAAGTATCTACAGTTTCAAATTCAGTGGCACCCTATTACCACAATTAACTGGAATACAAAATCGCAATCAAAATACTGACCCAATGTCATAGTTTTGATATTGGTTACACCAATGTTTTGCATACCGTACACCAAAACATTTATTTACAACATTATTTTATGTAGCTTGAAACGATTTTTTTTCACTAGTAAGATTTGGGGAGAAGGGAGGAAAAGAAAAATCAAGATTCATTCAACTTTCCTAAGGTTACCTATGCATTTCAAACTGATTTTCCTCTACCGATAAGTTTAAAAATTAGGAACATTACGTTTATACAGTTCCTTACCCCTATTTTTGACATATGGACCTAAGAATAGGAACAAATTTTTTAATGCCATTCTTACAACAAGAGAGTTCTCCGTATCTATATAGTTCGCGTTGAGACATAAGCAATTAGTAGTAACAGTCTCAACGTCTATGACTTAAAGGTTTGCACATATGAACTACTAAATCTTACTAATAATAAAAGTACCAAGTTATAACAATTTCTTACGCAGATAATCTTTTGCCATTTTTTCAACCACTCAACATCAAAATATATGGAATGCACCATCTATGGCCTTTAGAGCTAGTTTAAGTAGCATTTTGATATATTAAAGCAAAAACAAATGTTCAAAAGCCTGAGTTGAACTAGCATACAATCAAGGGGACATTGTCTCATCGACTTCACATTCTTTCAATGTGGGTTACTTCAACACTCTCACATGTGCAGGCTGGACAACACAATGGACACGTGGACCAAATACTAAAAGGATGCAAGTACACAAACGGGCCACATAGGCCCGAGACCATACCAACTCTAATACCATCTTAAATTTTACTCCAACTCAAAAATCTAAGTGGGTGGAAGGTTCAGCTAGTATATCAAGTGGTCATTAAGGTTGCACAAATTTTAACTTTTAAAACTACATGTCAGATATTGTACCAGGCCTGGAAACCAATTTAGTCCATAAGTCAACCTTTAAAAAGTATTTACCTTTTGGGGGACTGAACTGTTTGACGAATAAGATCTATCTCAATGAGAGAGTTTACATGGTCCTTCCAGATATTTGTAGAGGTCCGATAAAATAACTGAATCATTATGGGTGTCTCTCTCAATTAGCCACTCATCTTGAAGACAAATATTAACATCCCTGATTAGAAGCAAAAGCATCATGAAAAAGGGATGATAAAAAAATAAGCAGGAAAGGCAAGAACTCCGAAACAAAGCACTTTCACATTACCTTCTCAAAGAAAGAACTTTATAATTCCGTCGCAGGTAATCTGCATGTTTTGTAAGGGCCTCTTGTGCAAGTGGTTTGCCGACTGTCCTCACAGCTGCTGCATTGAGTAAATTTTCCAATGAACCATGCTTTTTTAAGAGCTTTAGGGCAGTCTTTCGACCAAATCCGGGGACTATATGCTGTATCCCAGGAACACCATCAACATCATCACCTATAATGCATCCTGAAAAATAATAGTTCAATGAGTTCATAAGAATACAGAAAACATCATGGTTAGCAAGGTCCTGAACCTATAAAGCTTCTAATGTGACAGACACTTTTGAAGGTCTACAACTTGTTTCGCTTATGGTAACTGCTTCATTGAGTGAAATGAAGTTCCTCATACAAGTTTTCTAACAAGAAGCAGTCCATTTCCTATTTAGCTTGTGAGTCTCCATGATATCAAACACCTTTTCCTCTATTGTAAGAATTCGTACATAGAAGATAATGTCACAAAACACCAATTTTCTATGTAACTGTTAAGGACCAACTCAACAAAAAATTTAAGATGATAGATGAAGACCCAATTTAATTTTCATCTCTAACACTGGCCCATCACGTGCAAGCCCATAATCACATTGCATGGTGTCAACAAGTCTCTGATACCATGTTAAGGAACAACTCAACTAAATGTTTATGTCGATAGTTGAACGCCCAATTTAGTTTTTATAATCTAACAATAACATATATTAGGCATTTACATGAAGCATAAGAGACTAAAGAACGAATAAGCAGGTGGAGAGGAAAAAATGGAAAAAAAATATATATATTTTTTAAAAAACTTGATGAGAATTAACGAAATGGAAACCTATGGAAATACCAAATAATACCAGGCAAACATCCCAGCCTTGGAGTTATCCTATACAATCTACAGGTTATCAAAAAATCTACATTCCACTCCTTCGAAATTGAGCAATACATATATCATATATACAAAACAACCAAGGAAATAGAATTTTCGCACACGACATCCTTTCCAATGTGCTCTTACTTTTCCTTATAATGATCTCCTATGTGTAAAATAAAACACTTGCTATTGTTCTTCCATCCATTAGAATCAAAAGAAAAAACAGTGACCATTTTCAAGAATTTCCTCTAGAAAACTACAGAATATGACACACTATCTCTGTAGGAAAATAGTACAAGTGATGAAACAGATCTAGTGAAATGGAAAAGGAACAAGGAATAATTGACTGATTAAAGCAAAGGCATAATGCCAAATGTGTCATTATATACTTATAGTAATCTAACTCTCACCACTTCCGCTAGAATAATGATAAAATCACAATTGTGAAGAAATCACTAATAGGACTTGTGGAACTAATCACGTTATCTTCTGAGCGCACACTGTTTCCAAGTAACCACCACACAGCATTACTAAAGAAATCATGCCAATGTCAATATTACTCCTAAATTGCTGAGAGACCGAGATACAAGGTTATTCTAGCAAAAACCATACATCCAGCTCTCCGAGATGAACAATCCTACTCTCATGTCTCCCTCATTGTAATGTAGAATAGCCGACAAAAAAATTAATTATCAAACAATTAAATGATTTGATGGAACAGTTCAAATGAATGAATCGAACAAATTATTTACTAGCTACATTTTCGGCTTTATAATCAAAACAGGTTAAAAATTTTTAATGATAACGAGTAGATAGATTAATAGCAAGAAAGATAACTTCTGGACAGCAAGAAATTATCAAGCAACTATATGGGTTATTCGCCTCCTCCAACATGGGAGAAAAAAAAAATTAAATAAGCATGCCAATATTTGAACAATTGAACACTTGAATGAAGACATTGGAATTACCAGTGATGTTAAGGAACAAAATGTGGAGGACATATTAGATAATCATTACTTTCTTTATAGTTGCATAATGATAGCTCACAACCATAGTATATATAACATATTGATCAAATAATTGCATCTTTGTGTTCCTAATTATATAATGAACATCACAATAGAGCATGCGAAACTTACTCAGGCTCAAATCAGAATGCGGATCACAACTATATTGAGCTATGTAGTGCTTTAATGTGTAAAATGACCATCGGTTTAAGCCCTCCGCGGGCATAACAAGTTGGACATCTTCAGAAATTAACTGCTTAAAATCTTTATCTGGAGAGGCAATAACAACTCGGCGTCCTCTTTGTAAAACTTGTCCTACAAGTGTAGCTACAACATCATCCGCTTCATGGCCTTCAACTTTTATCACCTGCAAAATTCTAATCTAAATAAGGATACTGATGAAATTATAATCCTATTAGAGAAAATTTATCTACAATATAACATTATAATTCCTTCCTAAAGAAGTACTTGAAAAACTAAAGCTTATAACCAAAATGAAGAATAATCTAGAGAATATGAGAAATCTTCTTGTGTCACAAGAAATCATTCATCTCCGGGCTCCTAGCGTAAAACCCTCTTATAAAAATAGAATGAAAGTAACAAATGAAAGAAAAGAAAGAGGCCCCTCTTACATTTCTCTGATTGAAATATAAAAACTGAACAAAATGATACATAAGCAAAAGTATTTGGTTTTCACCAAAAAGGTTGCATAATTGTGTTTGTCAAGAATAATCAAACTTCTGAAAAAAGGACAAAATTCACACCACCAGAACTGCGCAGTGCAGACATCCTCTTCAGCCTTGAGATTATGGGCCTGATTAGCTTATAAGGGTGGTGTGGTCACAAAAACAAGCCCTGGTCCAGCTAGGTAGGAGAATGTGGAAACTAGGTTTGAGAGTCAAGAGAAAGATGATTTAAGAAATTCTGACATTGGCTATATAAGATCGCAGAACATTACATAAATGTTAATCATTTAAAATATCCTCAAAATAATTTATGTAATTTTCTTTTATGGTACAGCTATTACACAGCGGTAACGTAGTTGACTTGTAAGTTGTAACCTTAGGTCACGGGTGCAAGTAAGAGTAACAGTCCCTTTGCTAAAGGATAAATGGATGACCCTTCTCAAACCCCACAATTGAGGGAGCCTCGTGCATTGGGTCGCTCGTTAGTAGAGCTAGGAAGTGAAGAACTAAACGTTACTCACAGGCACATTGCATTTTCTGAGAACATCTTTTATTACAACATGAGATGATCCTCCAACATGACCCCTTCGAAATATTTGTCTTCTGAATTTCCTCCTATGGGCTTTATATGAAGGTAGTAATAATCTGCGGTACTCATTACATTTGTCTCCGTCAAGAACCTGTAAGCCAATATTTTAGGTCAAAGGTGGATAAAAACATGCAATTCTCAAAATTGGGTAAAAGACGCTCGATATATCAGAACTACCACTGTTTCAACCAGTATACAGGATAGTATCATTACCAGCTCCGTTCGCAATAATATATTTCTACAAATAAATTAAAAGCATATTGGATTCCAAGCCCAACCTTTCCACTTTGGACATGCATGTTAGTTACTCTATCAGACCGTGAATTACCCTGTGACAGAGGTCAGCCCATAAGCACTATGAGATGAAACTAAACATCATTAGCTAGCATTTATGAAAGCAAGGCGACCTCAAACACCCAAATCATTAGTGAAGCTTGCCAGCTTGCAAGATCCCTCAATGAGTCAATCTCATAGTCAAAGTGAACCCGTGACTACCTCCTTGCAAGCCCGGCCTAACACAAGGTAGTGGGTGGTTTCCCTGATCCTCCATTACATCATCTAGGAAATTCCATAATCGTGAGGACATGGAAGATGCATAACTCCTCCATCAAGGCACGATCAGATCAATAACTACATGACTAGGGGGGGATATTATGACTAATACACTTACTTAATTACACACTTCATTGTCAAAGGTGTTTACTAGGCACACCATCCAACTGACCAAATCCCTTTATGATTTCAGGTAGTCGACCTTCCATCTTCCAACGGTCCAAATTGTAGTGTTCTTGCACATCAAACTCAATAAAAGTTTCATTTGCACATTCCCAATTGCACTCATCCAACAAAGATGGAAAACAAAATCCCAAAAGTTCATAAAAAAAACGACCAAAGTTTATCAACAGCAGAGAGCACTGACCCATATAACTAAACCCTAAAATAAGCCCAACCCAAATGAGGAATTGATCAATATCCCATTCCCATTAAACAAAACAGTACAAATTCAAGCCAAAATCACCAAAAAGTTCAGTGCTTTACAGCAATAACAGGGTCGCTGTGACAGACTTGGTCGAAGAAAAGAGAGATCCAGTGAGCAAAAGAGTGCAAGCTGCGAGTGCTTCCTGCATAGCAAATGGCATTAACGTCCAAAAAAAACACCCTTTTGTTTCTTGAAACCTTATCTTCAAGATTTGGCAGCAAGTTCCCACCAATTGTTTTATGGTTACAAGACAACACAGAAGAAGATGGTGACGATGGGGGAGAGAAAACAGCAGAAATGTTCAGTGTTTTGGATGTTGCTTTGGTTCTGGTAATGGGTTGGGCACAGAGATGTGAAATGGAGAGAGACGAGGAAGAATTTGTAGAAGATGTGATGGGTGCGTGGATGGCAAATACAACTTCTGCCATTTTCAGCATTAGAGCTCTCTGATATTTGCTACGCTCTCTCAGTTCAACGGTTCTATCTTCTACTTATTATTTATTTATTTATATTTCCTTTTCTTTGATAGAAATACAGACAACAAAAATTTTGGCTTAGCCTAATCGAAGTGAATGAGATATTGTCGTCTCATTAAAATCATTTACATCCACCCAAGTCTATTTGTGGGAGCAGAGCGACTCGTTGAATTCAAATTATTTTAATGAGACAAAATTTTAGGCTTAGCCTAAGCGAAGTCAATGAGATATTGCCATCTCATTAAAATCATTTGTATCCACCCAAGTAAATTTGTGAGAGCAAAGCGACCCGTTGAATTCAAATTATTTTAATGAGACAAAATTTTAGGCTTAGCCTAAGCGAATTCATTGAGATATTGTCATCTCATTAAAATCATTTGTATCCACTCAAGTGAATTTGTGGGAGCAGAGCGACCAGTTGGATTCAAATTATTTTGATGAGACAAAATTTTAGGCTTAGCATAAGCGAAGTCAATGAGATATTGTCATCTCATTAAAATCATTTGCATCCACCCAAGTGAATTTGTGGGAGCAGAGCGACCAGTTGGATTCAAATTATTTTAATGAGACAAAATTTTAGGCTAGCCTAAGCGAGGTCAATGAGATAATGTCATCTCATTAAAATCATTTATGTCCACCCAAGTGAATTTGTGGGAGCAGAGCGACCCGTTGGATTCAAATTATTTTAATGAGGGTTATCACCTCATTAATGGCTTAGCCTCAGTCAAAAACTAATTGGCTTAGATTCTCCAATCCCTAGAAATATATATATATATATTATTTTTTATCAGCAACGGGACATCATACTCGAAGTAACAATGTTTCTCACTCCCTAAAAGGAGCGTAACCCTAACCCCACCCCACAAATCTCACCCCATATAATGCCTAATAATTTTTGGATTAGTCTAAGTCAAACCAATGATATGATAACACCTTATTAAATTTCACTCATACCCACCCAAGTGAATAGGTGGGAGCGGAGCGACCCACCCGGATCCAAGATTTTTAATGAGATGTCATCACCTCATTAATGGCTTAGACTAAGCCAAAAATATTTTGGCTTATACTCCTCAATCCTTATATATATATACTTATTTACCTACCCAAGTGGATTTGTGGGAGCGGAGCGACCCGCTGGATCCAAGTATTTAAATGAGGTGTCATAATATCATTTTTTTTATCAGCAACGAGACATCATACTCGAAGTAACAATGTTTCTCACTCCTTTTGGGAGCGTCACCCTAAACCCCACCCCACAAATCTCACCTCATACAGTCGACAAGGAGACTCGAACTTGAAACTCATAGGGAATCCAAAGTGGTATTAACCACTTGGCCCAACATGTCTTGGTGTGTCATAATATCATTGGTGGCTTAGCCTAAGCCAAATAATTCATGGCTTAGGATCTTTAACCTCTCTATATATATATTGCGCAAGGTTTGGGATTAATTTTTCTTGATCTTTTATTGCTAGAAAACACACACACACACATATAGAGAGAGAGAGAGTATCCATTACCACTTTCACAATCAACCTTTTCCCTAAATCAAACATTCTTAAACTTACCTTTCCTAAACTATGAAATATAAAATATAGAAAGTATCTACATACAGGACACGACCTCAATACCCCCTCCCTTCAAGTTGAGCGTTAGGACTTCGAATGCCCAACTTGCAAATGAATGAATCAAAATGTCGTTTTCCTAAAGCCTTTGTGAATATGTCAGCTAATTGAACATTAGTAGGGACATAGGCCGCACAAATAGTGCCTTTCAATATTTCATCACAGACAAAGTGACAATCAACTTCAATATGTTTTGTTCTTTCATGAAAATCAGAATTCTTTGTTATATGAAGTGTAGCCTGACTATCACAATGTAGACGTATTGGCTCAGGATGCTCCACACCAAGATCAAAAAATGAACTTACTAATCACTTTAACTCACAGGGTTGTGGTAGCCATAGATCGGTATTCTGCTTCAGCTGACAATCTCGAAATAGTATGTTGTTTCTTCATCTTCCAAGAAATAGGAGAGTCACCCAACAACCCAAGCCACCTGGTAAGAGATCTTCTAGTCAATGGACAGCTGGCTCAGTCCGAATCACACCAACCGTATAATTTTAAATCACGGTTACTTTGTAGCAAAATACCTTATCCTGGTGTACCTTTCAAATACCGAACGACTCGCAAAGCAGCCTGCCAATGCTCATCTCTTGGTTGCTTTATAAACTGTGAGAGAATATGAACACAATATGACAACTCCGGTCTGGTAAAACAAAGATATATAAGACGTCCAACTAGACGACGATAACTTCCAGGATCACCAAGCAATTTATCGTCAGCTAACGCGAGCCTATGATTTTGCTCCATGGGAAAAGTAGCTAGCGTTGCCCCAAGTAAACAAATTTCAGAAATTATATCCAATGCGTATTTTTGTTGGCACAAGAATATTCCGTCTGGATGTCTCTCCACCTCAACACCTAAGAAGTATTTTAGAGCGCCCAAATCCTTCATATGAAAATAATTACTCAAATATCTTTTGAATTTTTGTATGGCTTCATGATTATTTCTATAGACAATTAAATCATCCTTATAGATAAGAACACTAATATGGACCCCATTCTGGCGTAGAGTGAACAAAAAATAGTCTGAAAAAGATTAACAGAAACCATACCCTTTCAAGGCTGCAGACAATTTGGCAAACCAACATCTCGGGGCTTGCCGCAACCCATACATAGACTTTTGAAGCTTACACACCATACCTGAACGTGCTACCTTGAACCCGAGAGGCATCTTCATGTATACTTCCTCGTTAAGATCTCTATGTAGGAATGCATTATGAACATCTATTTGGTGTAGTTCCCATTTTTTTGCTGCAGCAACTTCCAAGAGCGCTCAAACCGTAACCATTTTAATAAGCAACAGGTGCAAAAGTTTATGTGTAGTCAAGCCCTTCAACTTTATGTCGTCTCTCCACTGTATCATCTGAATTATATTTGATTTTATAAACTCATTTGCAACCCAATGCCTTTTTTCCGGGAGGCAAAAATTCAACAACCCAAGTGCCATTATTTTTCAAAGCTTGAATTTCACTAAGCATTGCAACTCTCCACTTTTCATGCTTCATAGCTTCAGCAAAAGATTTTGGTTCATGTTCCGTTATAATAGTTGCAAGAAAAATTCGATGTTGCAAAGAAAAATTGTCATAATTTACATAATGTGCTATAGGATACGGAGTGCCTGAGGAATGTTGTGGAGCGGATGCATTCGAAGATGGGCTCAACTTCTATACTGTGTTAAGAACATAGTCCCGCAAACGAATTGAAGATTATTTGTTCTGGAGACCAGTACCATCGTTTGCACCCCTCTCACATTAATCTCACCATCAACAACTACACCTTCATCCGTAATATGACTATTATTCCTTTCAAACTTTGTAGACTCATCATCATCAGCAGCACAACCCATAGCACAATCGTGTCCAGTAGATTTGTTTTTACTAGCAGAGTTGGAAGCAAATGAAAATTCAATTTCAAAGAAGTTCACATCCCTGGACACAAAAAACTCCTTTTTTTTCAAGAATATATAATTTCTAGCCCTTTATTCCATGTGGATACTTAACAAAAATATATCGTCGACTACGACTTGCAAATTTATCCCCATGTCTTCTTTGATTGTGGGCATAACATAAATAGCCAAAAACAAGCATGTGAGAATAAGATGAGGGTTTTTCGTATAAAACTTCATAAGGGGTCTTTCCATTTATCACCATTGAGGGAGTTCGATTAATGAGATATCCTGCTGCCAGAACACATTCACCCCAAAAATCAATAGGAATGTTTCCTTGAAATCTTAATGCACGTGCTACATTCTAAGTGTGTTGATGTTTTCTCTCAACTCTTTTATTTTGCACGTGCTACATTCAATTCTGTCATTTTGTTGTGAAGTCCCCGTACATGATGTTTGAAACATTATTCCATGTTCAAGAAAATAATTCCTCATACAAGTAAACTATGTCCCATTATCGCTTCTTACAATTTTCACCTTTTTCCCATATTGTCTTTCAACCATAGCAAAAAATTTCAACAGGGTACGATAAACTTCCTTCTTATCAATCAATAAAAATATACAAACGCCACGCGAAAAATCATCTACCACAGTCAAGAAATATGATGCACCACATGAGGATAGAGTTCTATATGCTCTCCATAAATCACAATGAATAAGTTCAAAGATTTCGGATGCTTTTTAATCACTGCTAGGAAATTTATTTCTTGTTTGTTTTGCTCGTTGACATACATCACATGCTTTATTCAACAAAGTACTATTTTTATTGAAACTAATACTTAGGTACTAACTTGACTATTTTTAATGAGGGATGCCCCAATCGTCTATGCCAAAGATCCAACGAATTTAAATTGTCCACCTTGTGAGCCCTTGCACGTGGGAACTTTCGAAAGTAATAGGGTCCATCTTGTCGTTCACTCGCACCAATCAACATCCTCGAATTGCGGTCCTGCGTAACACATAAATTTTTAGTGAATTGGACAACACAATCTGATTCATCTATAAGTTGTGATACTGAGCCCTCTAGAGGGTGACGCAATGGTCAAGACACACATCTCTACGTAGTAGGTCGTGAGTTCAAATTCCATTGCGTCGGGTGGGGTGGGGTTTGGGTTAAAAGGGGAGAGCTACCCCCTGTTGTGTAGATCAACTTTTTTTAAAAAAATAAAAAACTTGTGATACTGAAATTAAATTGCAGTTTAAGTTTGGCACATATAAAACATTTTGAAGCTTCAAATTTTCATCAAGGATCACCGATCCTTCTTTTGTTGCTGAGGCCAACTTTTCATCAGGTAGCCCTATCGGGCATCCAATCACCTCTCGTGTTTCATACAAATTCTCCAAGCATCCTGTCATGTGATTTAACGTGCCTGTGTCGATAATCCAAGAAATATTCATTGTTCTACCTGTCATTTTTTCAACTTTATTAGATTTGTGAGTATTCAGCATCTCAAGCAAAGTTTGCCACTGTTCATTATTCAGTCCCGCAAGA
>JAYMTF010003969.1:0-14098 GCA_036897485.1 Pelargonium nanum | reverse complement strand
CGGTCAAGCAATTAAAAAATGTGATAACCTATTTATTCTAGAGAAATACAATCAAATTTATTTTTCATAATGATGATTAGTCAACATTAATAAATTATTTAGTGCGAAAACCCGAACGAAGCTGGGTACCAAAACTAGTTATATTCTAAAAGCAACTTTAGAAGGATCGGTGTTTGTCATGAAATGATTCTGTTCATTTTGATGGGATGCCCCCAATTAATTTATTTTTCTTCAAACACACCACTAATTTTTATCAAAATTTTATATTTCATAACTAAAGTTCTGGTTAATCGGCTTCGACCAAGAATCAATGCAGTTTCATTCTCGGAATAACATCCTCATAGCACAAAAGCTTATGCACAAACTTAAAATTAACAATAAGGATAAGAGTTATATGACAGTGAAAATGTATATGGAGAAAGTATGGGATCATGTTAGGGATTTCCTAAAAGGTACTTTAGGCCTCTTATGAGTTCGGGCTATCGGATAAACGAATCAAACTTATCATGTTCATAGTATTAATAACTCAAATGTTAAGTGTTTTGAAATGACTTGATTTCCCTAAAAATAGAGCTCCGCTAGGGGGACTCTCTATCCTCGCACATGTTTTATTTTACGAATGGAGAGGCTAGATCAAATTATTGCGCATCGAATAGGTTTTTGGAAGTCAATGTTAATGATAAATATTGGGCCTGATTTATCCCACATTTTCTTCACATACGACATTCACTTTTTTTCACGCAAATAACTCACAATCGAGTTGTTGTTATCACACATTAACACATTTGTATTGTTTATATAGTATAAGTCGCCAAAAATCAATTTATGCGGTCTCGTTGAATGTGAATCTGGGTTATAAAAAAATATTGGAGCACACTTTGGGTATTGCCAGCATAAATAACCTAAGGAAGTAATTGGGTATGACATTCCATGTAATCATCGGGGAGCCAGAGATCGAATTCCTAATCGACAGTGTTAGCTCCATACTTGCGAGATGGAAATGCAATCATTTCACTCTTACATGATGAGCCACTCTGGTCAAATCTGTAACTTCCATAGTTACTAACTATGTCATGCAATCCAAACGGCTCCCAACATCAATCTGGAACAACTTAACAAAAGATTTCTTTAGGAAGGACCTTAACCCACAACAAAGTGCATTAGGTCTCGTAGAACAATGTTTGTAAGTCTACGGCTTCCGGGGGTTAGGGCTTCAAACGAATGAAATATATAAATTGTGCTATGTTGGGAAAGCATGGTGGAGCATCATTGTGGAGCCCATCCCTCTTTGGGTCCAAATTCCATGAGAAGTATGGATGAAATAGAGTTATTTTGATTCATAAGTGTCCCGTGAGTGCCTTCCGGATTTGGAAGGGCATTTTAAAGCGTGTTTTTTGTTTGAGCTCGACTCTCATGGAAAATTAGCAGCGTAAGTAACATGAATAATTCACTATTATGTTTTTATTTTATTTTTAAGGAAGGAAAAAGTTCACACGTTATCTTTTTATAATTATGCCAACAATGGTTTTAAATTAATTATCTTTAGTTACATATACATGATTCAATCTCAAATTAATTTTGTGTATATTCTAAAATATTATTTTAAACTTTAATAAAAAAAATAAAAAAATAAAGTCACATATTAAATTAGTCTTGAAAAATTCGATATTCATATAAATTTGATCATTCTTTAATTTGAGCACCAATTTGTATTTTTGAAAATTTTTGCGTAATGAAAATGACCGGTATGTGTGTGTATATATGTATATATATATAATTTTTTTTCTAAGTTGTATTTTATTGAATAATATAATTAACAAAAAATTAGATACGAAGCTTAATTTTGAAGACATCAGGAGATGGACTCAGCTGAGCAGTGAAGTATCCACAGCACCACCACGAGTACGACCATGAACCTCACCTTCTCATATTATTCTCTTAATTAAATTAATTAATTAATTCATTTTCCACTTTACTATCTATTATATAAATGAAATGTTTTTTTTTTTTCTCTTTATTCTCTTACCATTACACCACCATTACGCCATTTCAATTTAGGGTTTGCTCCTTAACCTTCCCATCCCCAGCTCGCTCTCCTCTTCCTCTTCTTCTTCACTCTCTGCTCCATTTCATTCTCAATGTCTCCACAATTGTAATCGCTGTCCATGGCATGATTCTCATTCTTCTCTGCGAGGTCATTTCCAGGATTTGATTTGCCGAAGAAGATTCTAGGGTTTGGAATTCCGTTTCTCCGAAAAGTTCCGTTTTTCGATTCCAGGGGTGTTCCGGGATGCGCGCGATTATCCGATCCTGCACCGTTTTGATCGCCGCTCCTGTGTGAGCGAACTCCACATTTGAGGGGTCTGGGCTTTTGTATGGAAACTCGTAGCCGGAAGCGGGCGGAGGCCTCCTCAGCAGCCCCTTCTTCTTCCTCGTCAGGTCCCACCACTCGCTCCACCAAGCGCGCTCGTCTCTCTGCCTCCTCTTCCTCCTCCTCTATCCCTGCTGCATCGCCTGTCGCCGCCTCGTCAATCTCAACTCGTTCTCGCAGCAACCGAGGACAGGAACCGGTTTCTGCCCCCATGGACTCCACCAACGAATCCTCTGGCTCGCGCCGCGACCGCCGCGGCAAGAATTTGGACAAGGACAATTCGGATAAAGGTAAGGAGAAGGAACACGAGGTTAGGGCTAGGGATAGAGAGAGAGACAGAGATAGGGATATAGAGAGAAGCTTAGGGTTGAATATGGACAGCGGAGGTGGTGGTGACGATGATGACAATGACAGCGAGGGTGGGGTTGGGGTAGTGCACCAGAATTTGACTTCTGCCAGCAGTGCTCTTCAGGGGCTTCTCCGGAAGCTCGGGGCCGGGTTGGATGATTTGCTGCCTTCATCTGCAATGGGGTCTGCATCCTCATCGCATCAGAGCGGGAGGCTCAAGAAGATTTTATCTGGCTTGCGTGCGGATGGTGAAGAAGGGAAGCAGGTTGAAGCTTTGACACAACTCTGTGAGATGCTATCTATAGGGACTGAGGAATCACTTAGTACATTTTCTGTGGACTCATTTGTACCAGTGCTTGTTGGGTTGCTTAACCATGAGAGCAATCCTGATATAATGCTTCTGGCTGCCAGGGCACTTACTCATTTGTGTGATGTGCTTCCATCGTCATGTGCTGCCGTAGTGCACTATGGTGCAGTTAATTGCTTCTGTGCAAGACTGCTAACAATAGAGTACATGGACTTAGCTGAACAGGTTAGTTGAATTTGCGCCTGGAATGTTTTAGTTTGCAGATATTGTGAATAAAGACTATTACTTAGAAACTCTTTTGCTGTACTTTCTAGAGATTATCCTACTTGACTGTTATGTAGTAAAGCAATTGAGCAATACTTGTTACATCATCACAACTCCCTCAGACCTATTTTATTGCATGCATTTTAATATCTATCAATTTTATGATTGCATCAGTCACTGCAAGCGTTAAAGAAGATATCTCAGGAACACCCTACTGCTTGCTTGCGAGCTGGTGCACTTATGGCTGTGCTTTCGTATCTGGATTTCTTTTCCACAGGAGTCCAGGTAACTTAGTGAATATTTTGCTTTTGTTGTTAAATATGACTGCCAAAGGAGAAAACACTATTTCACATTTCCCTCATCATATATTGTTATGCAACAGCGGGTAGCTTTATCTACAGCTGCAAATATGTGCAAGAAACTTCCTTCAGATGCAGCTGACTTTGTGATGGAAGCCGTTCCTCTGTTGACGAATCTTCTTCAGTATCATGATGCCAAGGTAAGGTCACTATTTCATAGTTTTACAAACAAAGCCAGCAACTTCTCTTCTGGGCTTAGAAGCCTGTTCATGTGTGATGATGCGTTATTTTGTAGGTTTTGGAGCATGCTTCTGTTTGTTTGACTCGAATTGCTGAAGCATTTGCTTCATCTCCAGATAAACTTGATGAGTTGTGCAACTATGGACTGGTTGCACAAGCTGCTTCCCTTATCTCTACCAGTAACTCTGGTGGTGGACAGGCATCTCTCAGTACACCGACTTACACTGTATGTATGACTTGTGCAATGCATGCATGAACTCAATGGTTATGTGATCACAATTTCCAATTTTTACTCTTAATGTATGCAGGGCTTAATTCGACTTCTCTCCACTTGTGCAAGTGGGTCCCCTCTTGGAGCTAAAACTTTACTTCTTCTTGGGATCAGTGGCATTCTTAGAGATATACTATCAGGTTCTGGCATTTCAGCGAATGCATCTGTTCCACCTGCTTTGAGTAGGCCTCCGGAGCAGGTACTTACTGCTAATTGGACTGGTTTTGCATTCTCTAGCTGGGCAGGCATATTTATTTATTTACTCAGTATTGGATTTTTCAGTTATCTTCAATGCTGTTGTAGCTTTTGAAGGTTATGCATTGCAGTCATTGTTACTAGCCACTGCATGCATGGGTAGTGTGTGAAAGTTGGCTTTGAAGTACTAAAGAAAGAATTAGTATTGGGAAAAACAATGTGAATTTTAAAAGAAGTGAACTACATATTATGAGGGCAAATAGGTCTTTGAGGTTATGTGCTGTATTATAAGCATAATCTGTCCGCACACACCTTTGCACATTGGCTTTGGTGTAATAAGAGAGAGGTGAGAAGAGTGGTGGTTGTAGAAAGTTTGGATACATATTATGTAGTTGGTAAATAAGTCTTTAAGGAATAAGAAGCTATCCTCCTCTTCTCCCTAAGTAAGGTATCAATACGCATAAAAATCTTGAGTAATGGTAAAGCACTGCTGCAGCATCTAATGTAGGTATCTGTTTACAAATGTATGGACGGAGATGTAAGCACTGTTGTTCAGTTCCTGAACTTTTTAAGAGTCATAATAATTAAAACTTAATGCTTTATTAATTAGTACACCCGTGCTTTTTAAAATCATTTTCGCTTAATAATTTGTTATGTTGCTTCCTGTTTGGACATGCAACCCAGTTGGCTTTCCATTTATAAGTTTGAGTTTGAATACGTTGTATATGATCTGGACATTGGTAGGCTGCCCAGCAAAGCACAAATCTTTTTTTTTTAAAACTTGAAGATTATATTTTTGTATTTGTTTTGCATACGTTTGGTGGTAGATGTTTGCCCTTGAATGGATTTGTATAGTTCTGTTTTATTTTTTAAATCTATTTTTTGTGATCGTGCTAATGGGTAATCAAGTAATTGCCTTTTATCCGGATATTCAATCAATTTAATTTCAATGTATAGATTTTTGAGATTGTCAATCTGGCAAATGAGCTTCTCCCTCCACTGCCACAAGGAACAATTTCCCTCCCATCCAGCTCCAATTTATTTATGAAAGGATCTATTGCGAAGAAGTCTCCTTCTAGCAGTTCTGGAAAACAAGAAGATACAAATGGAAATGTTCCTGAGGTATCTGCTCGAGAGAAGTTATTAAATGATCAGCCTGAACTTCTACAACAATTTGGAATGGACCTTCTTCCTGTTCTCATACAGGTTTCTAGTTCAAACATATTTATTATTTATGTTTCTCATTTCTTTACCTTGAAATAAAGCCAGTTGCTTCCTCTCTAGTGTTTTGTGTATTAAAGATAGCTTATACTTGTTGTCAAGTAGATATATGGTTCAAGTGTCAATGGCCCAGTTCGACACAAATGCCTCTCAGTTATTGGAAAATTGATGTACTTCAGCACTGCAGAGATGATTCAGTCTTTATTGAGCTCAACAAATATATCAAGGTGATTATAATAAAATTATTAAGTGTTTATATGATTACTGTACATCACTACATCTTTATGTGCAGTAGTACTTACTTATGCTTTCTCTTTGATTTTATAGTTTCTTGGCTGGTGTTCTTGCGTGGAAAGATCCGCATGTCTTAGTTCCTGCCCTCCAAATTGCTGACATTCTTATGGAAAAACTTCCTGGGACATTCTCCAAGATTTTTGTGAGAGAAGGCGTGGTTCATGCTGTAGACCAACTTATCTTAGCTGGTAATCCAAATAACATTCCTTCCCAAGCACCTTCTGCTGACAAGGATAATGATTCGGTGACTGGGTCATCACGTTCTAGGCGTTACAGGCGACGCAGTGGCAACTCAAATCCTGATGGAAATTCATTAGAAGAATTTAAGAATCCTGCTACAGTTAATGTTGGTTCACCTCCAGGTTCAGTAGAAATTCCAACGGGGAATTCTAATCTTCGCACATCAGTCAGTGCTTGTGCTAAAACATTCAAAGACAAGTACTTTCCTTCAGATCCAGGGTCGGTTGAAGTTGGAGTTACTGAGGATCTTTTACATTTGAAAAATCTGTGTACAAAGCTGAATGCTGGTGTTGATGACCAAAAGACTAAAGCAAAGGGAAAATCTAAAGCTTCTGGATCTCGCCTGGCAGATAATACTGCTAGCAAGGAGGAGTATTTGGTTGGGGTTATATCTGAAATGCTAGCAGAACTGAGCAAAGGGGACGGAGTATCCACTTTTGAGTTCATTGGTAGCGGTGTTGTTGCTGCATTGCTGAACTATTTCTCTTGTGGGTACTTCTCTAAGGAGAGAATATCTGAGGCTAACCTGCCCAAGCTTCGCCAACAAGCACTTAGAAGGTACAAATCTTTTGTTGATGTTGCACTGCCCTCCAGCATTGGTGAAGCGAGTGCAACTCCAATGACTGTTTTAGTGCAGAAGCTTCAAAATGCTTTGTCCTCCTTGGAGCGTTTCCCAGTTGTGTTAAGCCATTCAGCTAGGTCTTCCACTGGAAGTGCACGCCTTTCTTCTGGGTTGAGTGCATTGTCTCAGCCTTTTAAATTGCGTCTCTGTCGTGCCCATGGGGATAAGTCCCTTCGTGATTATTCTTCAAATGTTGTACTGATTGATCCACTAGCAAGTTTAGCAGCTGTTGAGGATTTTCTTTGGCCTCGAGTGCAGCGTAGTGAATCTGGTCAGAAGCACCTGGCTTCTGCAGGGAATTCAGAGTCTGGGACCACACCTACTGGTGCCGGTGCCGGTGCTTCATCTCCATCTACTTCTACTCCTGCTTCCAGCACTCGTCGTCACTCTACAAGATCCAGATCATCTGTTAATATAGGGGATCCATCCAAAAAAGAACCGGCACAGGAGAAAAGCACATCAAAGGGGAAGGGTAAAGCTGTTTTAAAACCTGCTCAGGAAGAGGCAAGAGGACCCCAGACAAGAACTTCAGCTCGTAGAAGAGCTGCTCTTGATAAAGATGCACAAATGAAACCTGCAAATGCAGACTCTACTTCTGAGGTATGCCATATCTATAAAATGGAATTTTGGTTACGAAGATTGACATACATTTGGTTGAATATGTTTTGATTCATGCCACTATTTTGGCGCTGTATATATCACATAAGAGTGGCTCTCATTATATAGTTTTACAAGTGTTATGATATCGGTGTATGTTCATTATGGTTAGCATGCCTTTCAAAATTTGTACTCAAGCTTGTCCAAATTATTGGCCTGGTTCATTTGGGATAGCGTGCCCAAATTGCACCAACCATTAGACATTTGCTGTTTAGTCTATATGAAACTTTGATCAAAGGGCATTTATCAAGTTAGAAGAACCTAAGTTACCAACGCTATCCGAGTAGCGATCTCTATTCCGGAACGTTTCGTTCCGGTACGTGTAACACTAACAAACCAAACGCAGAAATCTTCATTCTCGTTGTAAGATTGAGAATTATTCAATTAATTATCTTATTGTTAAATATTCTATGTTGATTATTTTATATCTCATAATAATTATTTTATTATATATTTATATTCATTTAAAGAAAAAAACTTAGAGAAGAACATAATGAATATAATCAAACAGTGTAGAGAACATCGTTTTGAATATATATTTTTATTTAATTTTAGTTATAAGGTATAACATTTAAGGCTTTTCGTGGCGTGCACATTGTGAGTGGTTACATATGTAGTTTCCAATATATAGTTTTCTCTTACATATGGACCCCTTCTACCCCCTTATTTCAAAAATGGATGTTTTATTTTTTTGTCCAAAGAATCTTATATTCTCACCTAAGAGAAATATTATAGTTTTCTGCACTGTAGCTAGTAACAGTTGGGATGAGAGATGTTAATAGGGGGTCTCACGTTTGAGGTCTTAACTAGGAGTAGTATGCGTAGTGACTGGAGTCCTTGCTTTTAGTTTTATTATCTTTATATCTATTGTGTCAAACATGGCATCCTATTTAGGATAGGACTGTCTACTGATTTTAGCATTTTTATATTACCCATTTTGGCCTTTAGGCATCGTATTTGCAGAAGAAACCCCATTACAATGTTCATATACTTGTTTCATATTATATATTAGAATTAGCTTATACTATATGCTCTGTTTTGAGTGTTTTTATGGTTTTCCAGTGCCTATTTTCTTCAATTTGTGTTTCTTTGGTGGTAGGATGAGGAGTTGGATATATCTCCTGTGGAGATTGATGACGAATTGGTAATTGAAGACGACGATATCTCTGACGACGACGACGACGACGACGATCATGAAGATGTATGTCTTTGCTTTTAATTTTCTGTTATTTCATTTCCATTTTAGAATATGAGAACTCGAATTTCTGTTTACTTGTTTGTCTTATTTTGGATGTGTCGTGGAATCTGAAACTTCATTTCCTTGGTTCATTTTCTTGGCGATACAACAACAGATTATATTTAGTTTTGGGCCTTTGTTCCCTTTTGATGGTTAAGACCCTTCTTCTGTAGGACTTTGGAAGTTCTTTCTCCTTTTGCAGTAGGAATAAAATAATTCTCTTCCAGAGACGAGGAGAATACAATAGAATGTTGGGTAAAGGAGGAGCATCTTTTGCTTCTTACGTTTGGAATGGTTTATTTGTTTTGTTTTGCTCTGCTCTGGAAAGTAGTAGTTGTTTGTAAAGAGTTCAACTGTGATCATATGTTATAGTTTTGCAGAACTAAATGAGACCTTAATCTCAGATTTTCTGTATTCTGCTGTGGTTACTTTTCCTAAGTGCCCGTGTCCCCTTTTATCTTGTTATAAAAAACCAGATATGCTGAAATCTATCCAGTGCAACACTGCAACTGCAACTATTCCAAGCTCTAATCGACTTGTTTAATGGGTTTATTACCTGTTTTCTTTCAGGTGCTAAGAGATGATTCTCTTCCTGTCTGCATGGCGGACAAAGTACACGATGTAAAATTGGGTGACTTGGCTGAGGATAGCAATGCTGCTCCAGCAACAAGTGATAGCCAGACCAACCCTGCTTCTGGCTCTAGTAGCAGAGCTGCCACAGTTAGGGGATCAGATTCTGCTGATTTTCGAAGTGGTAATTCTTATGGTTCAAGGGGTGCCATGTCATTTGCTGCCGCTGCTATGGCTGGTCTTGGATCTGCTAATGGTAGAGGTATCAGAGGAGGCCGACAAGGACGCCCTTTGTTTGGTAGTTCAAATGATCCTCCCAAATTGATCTTTACCTCTGGTGGAAAGCAGCTTAACAGGCATTTGACTATCTATCAGGCTGTCCAGAGACAACTTGTGCTAGATGAGGATGATGATGAGAGGTATGGTGGAAGTGATTTTGTATCTGGTGATGGAGGTAGGCTGTGGAGTGATATTTATACCGTAACATACCAGAGGGCTGACACCCATGTTGAAAAGGCAACTGTTGGTGGATCAAATTCTGCATCAAAGTCTTCCAAACCTAGTTCTGCTTCTAATTCCAACTCTGATGGACAGCCACGCCGCATGTCACTTCTCGATAGCATTTTGCAAGGAGAACTACCTTGTGATCTGGAAAAATCTAACCCTACTCATAATATATTGGCATTATTGCGTGTACTTGAGGGTCTGAATCAGCTTGCCCCTCGTTTGAGAGTGCAGAGACTTTCAGACGATTATGCCGAGGGAAAAATTGTTTGTCTTGATGACCTGAGTTCAACTGGAGCTAGGGTTCCACCTGAGGAATTTGTTAATGGCAAGCTTACTCCCAAGTTAGCTCGGCAAATACAAGACGCCCTTGCACTTTGCAGTGGAAGTCTTCCTTCATGGTGTTACCAGTTGACAAAATCATGCCCATTCTTGTTTCCTTTTGAGACCCGGCGGCAGTACTTCTATTCCACTGCTTTTGGATTATCTCGTGCATTATATCGTCTTCAGCAGCAGCAGGGTGCTGATGGTCACGGATCAGGAAATGAACGAGAAGTCAGGTTAGGTAGACTTCAGCGCCAAAAAGTTCGTGTTTCCCGTAACCGCATTTTGGATTCTGCTGCAAAAGTAATGGAAATGTACTCTAGTCAGAAGGCTGTACTGGAGGTAGAATATTTTGGTGAAGTTGGTACTGGTCTAGGTCCTACTTTAGAATTTTACACACTTTTAAGTCATGACCTTCAAAAGGTTGGGCTTGGAATGTGGAGATCACAATTTTCACTAGAGAAACATTTGATGGAAGTTGATGGGAAGGAACAGAGAAGTGGAAGAACAAAAAATGTTTCTGAGCCTGGTTCTGTTGGCAACAGAGATCTAGTCGAAGCTCCTCTGGGGCTGTTCCCTCGTCCATGGGCACCAAATGCTGATACTTCTGATGGTAGCCAATTTTCTAAAGCTGTAGAGTATTTCCGGCTTGTTGGCCGTGTAATGGCCAAAGCATTGCAGGATGGTCGTCTTATGGATCTACCGTTGTCTACAGCTTTTGGCAAGCTTGTGCTTGGTCAAGTAAGCTTATTTACCATCAGTATCCCCTTCTTCTTTTGGGTTTAGAAGTTATATGTTGTTGCATAACTATGCCTATTTTCTTTACTCATTCAACATTCAACTGTCTTCAGGAGCTTGATTTGCATGATATTCTTTCTTTTGATGCCGAGCTTGGAAAGAATTTGCAAGAATTGCAAGTTCTTGTTCATCGGAAACAGCATTTAGAATCACTGGGTGGTAGTAGCCGTAATGCCATTGCAGAATTGCGTTTCCGTGGGGCTGCAATTGAAGACCTATGCTTGGATTTCACACTTCCGGGTTACCCAGATTATATCCTAAAGTCAGGAGATGAAAATGTACATTATAGTATTATTGTAATTTCATTTCATTCCTGTCCTTATGAGCGTATATGTCTTGACATCAATCACAATTTTCAGGTGGATATTCATAACTTGGAGGAGTACATATCATTGGTGGTGGATGCAACTGTCAAAACAGGAATTATGAGGCAGGTGGAGGCTTTTAGAGCTGGGTTCAATCAGGTTAACACCTAAGAAATGCCTTTTTAAATGCTGTTTCAAATTATTATTATTTCTGTGCTTTATGTAAAATAGTTTCTTGTTATTATTACTAATTTCATCCCACCATTATGTTTTTTTTCCATGCTGCATTGTAATGGATTTACAAATTGTTTGTCTTCACATTATTACATCTGGAATGTCCATATTTTTGTACAACATGCTAAATTTCTCACAGGGTTATTGAGATGCTAGTGAATCACAAGTTGAAAGTTTATCTGTTTGTTTAAGACGGTGATAAATAGCCTACCCAACTGCGCATCATTTGCACCTTTGTAATCTAGTTTGTTCATTAATGATTGCTCTGCCATTCATATATCTTGAATTAATCTTGTTTGTTGATCTACTTGTCTAGCCTTTCTTAAATTTGAGTTCTACAATATCTGGCAGGTGTTTGACATTTCATCTTTACAAATATTTACTCCAAACGAATTGGACTATTTGCTTTGTGGTCGCAGGGAGTTGTGGGAGGTAATGATTGCACACTAACTGCACTGCAAGATATTTATTTAACCTATGTATGTTATATGTTCATATATTAATTTTTAACTTCTAATTTTTTCAGACTGATACCCTTGCCGATCATATTAAATTTGATCATGGATATACTGCCAAGAGCCCCGCAATTGTAAATGTATGCATGCTTCTCTAAAAGCAAATTCTATGATTTGTATCTTTCTGGGTTTTTTTATGATTAATATGCTTACTTTCTGTGATGTGTTCAGTTACTGGAGATTATGGGAGAATTTACACCAGAGCAACAGCGTGCCTTCTGCCAGTTTGTTACTGGTGCACCTAGGCTTCCACCTGGTGGACTGGCTGTTCTCAATCCAAAGCTGACGATCGTGAGAAAGGTATGCTACTTTCAGTGACATATAGGATACTAAATCTTCATGTATGGTGATAGGCAATTGCTGAAAACTGATTTTCATCTTATCACGTGCAATAATATTAGTTATATGTAAAGCCTACGATCGTGAGCAAGTTATGCTACTTTCAATGATATATGAGATTAATTAGTCCTATTATGGTGATAGGCAATTGTTGAAAACCGATTTTCATCAAATTGAGTGCAATAAAATTGGTTGCATGTTGTGAGTAATGATATGGCATATCAATTTCGACAGCTTGATTCCTATCCTATAATTGAATGAAAATTTCGAGAATTTCTTGAGAAAGTAATTTTCTCAACATACTTTTCTTTCTACATTTTCAACTTATATGAGAATCAAGTTGAACCTTAGACTGTGTCTAGAACGTTCCATGAGAGAATGAAGTGTTTAGCCAGTTAGCCTACTTCCATTTCATATAGTTCTCCAAGATCCAGACCTAGCTGTGAATATACATTAATGAAAGATTGCTGATTGTGGTGTGTTTTGCGCTATGATTTGTATGCATCAACATAGACTTGTCAAGGTCGCCTGTTAATTAACTCTAATGAATTATCATGATATTGTTGTGCAGCATTCTTCAACGGCAAGTAATACAGCAGCCAATGGAACCGGGCCTTCAGAGACTGCAGATGATGACTTGCCAAGTGTTATGACATGTGCTAATTACCTGAAGCTCCCACCTTACTCAACCAAGGTACTACTCGTCTTAATACCTTGAATTGAAGCTCTTAGTTTTCGTATTCTATTGCTACCTATCTGTTTAACACATCTTTCACTGCTGATGAGTGCTTTACTTGTAACAGGAAATCATGTACAAGAAACTATTATATGCAATCAATGAAGGGCAGGGATCATTTGATTTGTCATGAGTTTTTTTGAAACTAACAATCGGACTTGTGTATATTACATGGGATAATTTTGATGTCGAAAGTAGCATCCTGTTCTACCCAAATAATGGTTTTTGATACAGATTTTAACTAGTGGCATTGTCAAGGTTAGTTCCTATATCAGCTTTAAAACATAACGGGTGAATATTGTTTGTCGGGTGTAGGAGTAAAGGTTTTACTTCAGTGTTTGGTTCACGAAATGGGGTGTTTTTTTCCTTTTACTTTCTCTTTTCAGGTTGGAATGTCACTTTCAAAGAAGCTGCGAAGGAGCGCTCAGCTGTTACTTCATCATTTTTTTCTCCAGCCGATAGTATCTGTAAATAAGTAGGAATTCTTGATTGCTTTGTTTTTTAAACTTATTGGTGGTAGAATATATATGTATGACATAACTCACAGAAAAAATAAATCATTGAATATTTTACCATCCAATTTGAGATAATTTGTTGATTTTTTGTTATGATCTTCGTGTTCTATTTCTGTATTTTGTTGGCAAATTCTACTGCTGAACAAGGTTTTTGTTCTTGCATTATAAGTAGAATTATTATCATGGCGGAGATTGGTATCATTTTTGACTGGTTCCAGGAATATAGAAATGAATTATTTTTCAGTTTTTCTCTTCATGAATCTTTATAAAATTTAATCAATTTCCATGTAGGAAGTTTTTGTTCTCGTTAGAAATTATTAGTCTATGGGAATATTATGATTTTAACCAACTCTTAGATGTTATTTTGAACTTTTTGTTATTTTTCGTATATCTGTTAGATGCTAGCTTTGTTTCTACTGGAGTTTGTAACACTTCTTTGATCATTAATGAAATTAAAATTTTCTTTAAGAAGTAAACAATTCTCCTAATATAAATTGTGTAAATTATTACTGATAACTTGCTGGAGAGGCGTTGGACGGAGAACTTTCCCACGTACAGAAAAAAAGAAAAATCGTTCGAACAATACTTTAAGGTATCGTTTGGCAACGGAAAAGTAATCTCGGAATGTTAACCTACCCGGGAAAGTTGATAAGGGCATTTGACACATCGGAAAGTGAAGGGAAAATGCAAAA
>JAYMTF010003968.1:0-14099 GCA_036897485.1 Pelargonium nanum | reverse complement strand
AAGCCAATTTTTTTTGCTTATGGCATGAGAAGTAGAGAGAGAATTATCCATATTCCAACTATGTCCTTAATTGATGAGTTATGGTGAATTTTTTTATTTTTATAATCATGTACATTTTAGTTATTTCAAAAATTAATTTTGAATTAATTGTTTTTGTATTTTGATTTAAACGTGCTTCTCTTAGCTTTTGTTAGCAAACAATCATAGATTTTAGAAGTTGTTTGAAGCCACCTCTAGCTTCTAAGAAATGTTACCAAACAAGCACTTAGTTTGGTTTATGACCATTTTTTATACCTTAACAACGTTCGGTGGGACCCAAAATTTTTTGAGTTTTAACTTTTACAACAGTAAAAAGGTAAATTATAGACATGATTAAAGAGATGTATCATATTTGATTTGGTTGAAACTTGAAAGTACAACAAGATTAGAAACAACGGTGGAGATTCGTCCACGTGAATGAAAGTATGATGCTTTTAGCATATCAACTGCATGAAGCTATCTCCGGTCACTTCAGCCAGTGAATATGAACCGTTGAAAAGTGAAAAACAACATGGACCTCACGTGCACAAAGTAAAAGCCAACAACACATGAAAAGTAAATTTAACCTTTTCTTTGGTCATAGAAGTTTGTGTTACAAGTTGGGCTTTGAATGGCAATGGAAGAGGCTAATATTAGACCCAACAATTCGGACCTGAATAAGTGCACTTTGAATTCAATCCAAAACAATAAGATTACGGGTTTAGGAAAACTGACTATTTTAGTCGTGATTTATGATACGACACGAACACAACACGAGTTGAAGTGAGATTGCTATCAATATTATGAGTTTCATGTTGTGTTTAGGTTGGATAAGTCAATTTATTTAATAATTGGGTGAATTCGTGTAATACTAATCCACCTAATTAGAGCCAGAAATGTAATTTGTAAAACATATCATGTAGAAAATTAGTATAAAATACATAAGTCATGTATATTTGGATCGGGTCGGTCGATACCAACATGTTTATTTGAACGTGTCGAGTTGTGTTGTTTAATTTTGAACTCAATCATTTAAACATGTTATTTGTGTCATACAATGTCGTTTCAATGTCAGGATGCTCATAAAAAGTTGTATTCGTGTCATGTAATTCAACTCCTTTAATAATCATGATGAATTAGGGTTTACTCATTTAACACAATACTAAACTTTCAACACGATCCGCGAACACGAATTGTCGCCTCTATCTCGGACCACATAAAATGAATTTGACCAATTTTGAAGTTGGATTCAAATCGAATGTTTGTTGATCAATAGTAGGTTGGACCGAGCAAATTATAACATGTTGCATACAAAACCCATATTTTGCTGAATTTGGTTTAAGTAATTTTTATATTGATTTCAATTCAAAATTCGAATTGTCACGTGAATTTAAAATTAATAATATGGTTTAGTTTATTTATTTTCTTCCATCCCATTGAAATAAATTTTAAGATTTTTTCTTTCTATATTTTCATCAAACTTATTTAGCAAATTTCATTTTTGGAGAGAAAAAAATATTTGGATAAGAGAATGCTACTTTACTTCATAGATACGACTTGTCACTGTTTCAATAAATATTGATAATGATACTTATTAATTAGTTATCACATATGAAAATAACAAGTCAAAATTAAAACGAAAAATGTTCAATTACATCCATATCTGTTGTCAACAAGCAAAGTATGGTACACTAAAACACATTTTATTTTAGGCATTAATTTAAATCTTGTTGTCTTGTGCATATAATATAATTTAAACCATACAATTCGAGTTTTAGATCGGATTTTTCAAATTAAATTTTGAAAATGTGTATCTCGACCCTTCAAAAGGATGTGGGCTTTAGGTTGTGGTCAGATTTTACGTGTAAATTATGCGGATTCATTCGGTTGCAAACCTGACCCGCATCTACACAACATAAAAATTAGTCTTACTTGAAATTAGTCGGATCTATTTTATGTAACCCAAATTTAAAAACCCACATAGTTCCAATACATCAGAAGGTAAATCTCCTAGACATATTTGTTCTTTATGGATGAACTCAAAATTCCAAAAGTTGTATTGTTGCAACAATAACCAGGCGTGTGAGTACCAATTATAGTTTCAAGTCGAGTTTCTCAAGTTCAGTTGAAAATGCTCAACTTGAACTCTTTCAAAAGAGATGCCGATATTTTACCGCGGTCGGATATTATGTGTAAATTATACAAATTTATGTCGGGGCGTCGACTCGACCCGTGTTTCCACCATGATAAATTGATCCGATCTAAAATTTGTTGAATTATATGTAACCCGAGACCGAAGACACACAAAGTCCTATAGTACCTACCACCGGTGGGTTATTTGGCTACAAATATTTGAGCTTCATGATGCACAACAATTTCCAAAAGGTGCACCTTTCCTGCACCATTTTTTAGGGCAGGTGACGTGGCTACTCGAGTTTCATGTTCGGTTTTTTCAACTCATACTCCCCAAAATGGATGCGGGTTTTAGCCTACGGGTTGTGTCCAGAATTGTTACGTGTAAAGTATGCAAATTTATGGGGGGCACAGTTTCACCACGACAAATTCAACCCGACATAAACTTGACTCGAATTTGGTCGGATCCATCTTATGTAATCCGAATTAAAAAGAAAATATTGAATTTCGAGTGTCCGCAAATTCAGATCCAGAATGATAACTGTACAACATATACACAATATTTTTCAAAATATAAACACATGAAATGGAACAAACAAATCCACAAAAATAGACACTTGGACAGCTAAAAACAGCGTGTACCTGTTGCTTCCGAAATAAGAATAACAAACGTTATTGTCTTCATTTACATGTCAATATCCACATTTTTCTTTATCTTTTAAGTTAGATTCTTTTTTATTATTTTATTTTTAGTCTTGTTGTTGGGTTTGGAGTTGGACAAGCTAGCTTTTATTCTATTTTATTATATTATATTCATTTTTATAATGCTAAGGTTTTGGAGGACAGAGGGTAGCTGATGTGGATTTTAAAATTTATTAATAGGAGAATATATTTTCCACCTAATTATTTATTTAAAAATATTTCCACCTAATTTGTTGGATAAATTGTACCCTCTTGAGTTATAATAATGAGAAAGAATCTAAGCTAATGAATAATAATTTGAATTTATTGGCAATTTGGGTTTTGAGTTAAATATTTTTTGGATTGTGTTGGATCAGGTTGCGGGTTTTACATGTATTATTCGGGTTTTGGATATAATTAATTATATTTTTGGACCCATACTTTTTCTTTTTTTATAAAAAATCCCCATGACTTTAAAATATTTTTAGAAAATGGGTGGCTGAAATTAAAATAAAAGAAACAAAAATTTGTTGAATAAGAGGCTTTCAACAAATAGTAAAGAGATGAGCTATCATTAGGACCAAGCTTTCAAGTTTTCTCTTTATCACCTACCAATTAAAAGGACATAATTCTAAAACTTTTTTTATGGCTAATTAGTGGACATAAATCTAATTATCACTTAATTACTTGTTGTTGTGTTGACTTCAAATTCCATAATTACCCCCACAATATATTATTTTATTTTCCAAAGTTCAAGAAGAAGAAGAATAAAAACATAGCATATTATTATTATTATTATTATTATTATTTAAGGTTGCAAATATGAAGTTCAAATCATTATTAAAGTCACCTAACATATGATAAGACTGCAATTAATCATAGAACTATTTGAATTTAGTCAATGACTAGCATCATTTAAGTCCATACATTATTGATTTAGATTAAGTTAATCAATGAAAAAATGTCACTTAAATGGAATTATAGGTCCAATGTTAACGGTGCCTTTGGCGCTTCTTAGTTTATTTGATGTGAGATAAAGTTTATGCATCATTATTTAATTTTATTTTTAAATTATATACGTATATAAAGTAAATAAAACATGCAAGTCAAGTTCAAACCATTATAAATACTTACTTAGATTCAACAAATCAATTATTTGACGATAAAATTTGTTAGATCTAACATATAGAAGTCGATGTCTTTGAAAATGCAACTGAGATATATGAGTGAATTTGTTTTTGTTTTGTTTTCAACTGCGAAATATTTAGAATGGACACGGATAATAACCATTCATTCTAAGTTTCATTCAAATTGTATATGTAATCTAAGTTCAAATACAAATTATTTTGTGCATTAAAATATTAGTTTTTTTTCAAATTCTGTGTATAAGTGATACAAATGTAAACTACTATATTATTATTGTCACTTTTGATATTGTGTTACATAATTAAAAAAAAAATAGTTGATCTTTCTTCAAATTAAAGGTACAAAAGGTTAAAACACCAAATTCTGTAAAATTAGAATTAATGCCCCTCATTATTAATTTCTTGTGATCTCATCATCTTAATTAGCAATTAAATGAGCCAATCTCAACAGGATATAATAATTTATCACATAATAATAAATTATAGTGCATAATTATTTGTGAGATAAATAGCATTTATTTTTTATTTATTAAAATTAATATCCACAAAATATATTGCATCTTATTTGTTTTTGAAAATACCTATCTATAAATGACCGCATTATAATTGTATCTTTCTGTAGTACATAAATAGCAAATCATCGCTTCAAACATAGATCAAACGACAAAAAGTTGTTGTATTTTAAGCATAAAATTCGGTAAAAAAACGTATTTAAGAACAGAGCAACTTTTCTTGGAGATGGAAAATACGTCCACCAGTTTTATTTAGTTATTTAATTAAATCGATGATTCGTTATTAGAATTGTTATGAGGACACACGAACAAAAAATCCCCAAAGTTTTAAAAAATTGACGAAATGAGTTATATTTATTTAGCAACACTAACAACAACAAAAAAATAATTTGAAACTGTAAGGAAATTCAAAGTTTCGTTGCAAAATGATTATCGATCTCTATGACTAGATTATATCATTGTCACATGAAAATATAAAATTGAAAATTACAATATAATAATGAAAGTTTTTTTTAAAAAGGTTGGATATATAAAAAATGAAAACAAAACATATGAGAAACCAATAAATTCATGACAACAACGTTATTTTTCTCAAAGTTGAAAAAATGCGAGAAAATCGAAAGTTCTGTTTCAAAATGACCATCGATCTCCATAGTTACGGTTTGATCGATCGCCATCACATGCAAACATAAAAATCAAACGTTTAAGATCGAGCGTATGATACAAAGAGTTCTTCGAAACACTGGGTTTGTAAATGTTTTGAAAAAGATTTAGGGGTCAAAGTAGTATTTTGAAAAGTAAAGGGGAGGCTTGTGATATTTCATAAAAATATCCAAAAAAAAGAGAAAATAAAAATAAAAATCAAAGAGCCATCGTTACGCGATCAGAAAAAAGGCCTACATATCTATAACCACTCTCGATCTGTGCGGTCTCAGCATCTACCGATTTGGGGCTTTCTCGCCGCAACCACCGTCTCCGCCGTCGCCGCCATTTTCTCCGCCGCCGCGTTTTTTTCGGCACCGGTAAGCCTCTCATTTCTCCGATTCCTCACTCACTCTCTCACTCCAGAGTGACGCGGAATGCTCAATTTCTAGGGATTCTCTCCACCTCAAGCTTCTAGGGTTTCGCTTCGAGCTTTTGAGCCATATTTGCGCGCCGAGATGCTCGAAATTGTCTAGATTTGGAGTTCCGGAGCTGAATTGGAGTTCAGTTTGATGGTACAGCAGCAGTTCTGATCTCACTGTGAAGAATTCTAGGGTTTCGAGAATGACTGGGTTGTGTTGCTAAAAGTGGACATTTGTTGCAGTTACTGAGTCGGTGAGTTCAGAAATTTGGATCTTGAATGTGTTGTTATGAAGGTACTGGTGAGTGAGAAATTGTGACTTTTGAGTAGTTGGAAGTGGAAATCTAGAGTTTGATAAGATCGGTGGAAGCAGGAATTTTGGCTCGAGTTTGGTTCTGGGAGTGAAAAGTTGGTTTTTTGTTAGTTTCAGCTGAAGCACATCATGTGTTGCTTGATTTTGGGCTGTACAGAGAGCTTGGTTTGGTGATATCGCGGCCGCGAAATTGGGCTGCAGAGATGCCTCCTTCTCCAGCATTGAGATGCTCTCCTGGAAGGGAGCTTAGGGTTGAAAATCATAAAAGAGGGCGCAGTCTTGAGGGTGGATTGATTTTCAGGGAGAAAGATGAAGATCTGGCACTCTTCAATGAAATGCAGACAAAAGAAAGAGACAATTTCTTGCTTCAATCCACGGATGACTTTGAAGACACATTTTGTAATGCTCTATCTCTATTGATCTCCATTTTGTAATTTGGGTATACATGTAAATTGTAGTGCATTATATGTATGTGTGTGTGCTTCATTTCTGTATGCTAACGATCTCTGTGTTTCCTCAGCTACAAAATTGAGGCACTTCTCCGATTACAAGCTTGGAATCTCAATTCCTGTTCGTGGGGAGACTAGTGACCTGCTGAATGTAGACGGGGACAAGAATGACTATGATTGGTGGGTTATGTTTTCAAAAGCTTGATGCACTAAAACCATTGGTTTTAATGATAACTATAGACAGAGAAAACTCATTTAGGCATAGGCCACATTCAAATAGAGCATCTTATTCGTCTAGTAACTCATTTTATTGCCTCAAAAACTGGAAATTATGTTGTCATCTAGTTGTCTGTTGACTGTCTGTTCAAAATGAAAATAAATGCGTGAGAAGATAATTTTCATTCATGTTAATGCTTCTTATAGCCGTTACCAGTCTTCTTTTTGTTCCCCGAAATTCTTAATTCTGATGGAATGTTTATTGTTATTGTATAAATAGGTTATTAACTCCCCCTGACACCCCACTTTTCCCTTCTTTGGATGATGAACCACCACCAGTCAACACTGCTCGCAGGGGCAGACCTCGTAGTCAACCCATTTCCATATCAAGATCATCCACGGTAGGTCATTGAATGGCATTTATAGAACATAATTATGTTTAGTATAAGGTTTCTATTGAATTTGTTTAGTTATATGTAATTTTCTTTTATTTTATACAACACACATGCATTTATTGTAGATGGAGAAGAGTCACAGAAGTAGCAGAGGTAGTGCAAGTCCAAACCGCTTGAGCCCATCTCCTCGGTCTGGAACTAGTATGTTGCAGTCTAGAGGAAGGCCATCTTCAGCCCCTCATTCCAGTCCAACTCCCAGCCAACGGCAAGCTACTCCAACACGGAGACCATCTCCTCCTCCAAGTAAACCTTCAACACCAGCTAGAAGGTCATCTACCCCGACTCCACCAAGGATGAGCACTGGATCTAGTGGTACCATCGCTTCATCAGGGGTAAGGGGAGTTTCCCCTGTAAAGACAAGCAGAGGAAATTCATCTTCACCAAAAATAAGGGCATGGCAAACAAATATCCCTGGTTTCTCTTCCGATGCACCCCCCAATCTTCGTACTTCTCTAGCTGATCGGCCAGCAACATATGTGAGAGGTTCCTCGCCAGCATCAAGAAATGGTAGGGATTCAACTTCAACCTCGAAATTTGGCAGGCAGTCGATGTCACCTACTGCTTCTAGAAGTTCTTCGCATAGTCATGATCGTTTTAGCTCTCACAGTAAAGGTTCTTCTGGTGATGATGATGTGGACTCTCTACAATCTGTTCCCCTGGGTACCTCAGACCAGTCAGCTTCAAGGAGAGTTGGTTCATATCCCAATAACAGAGCTCTGGCTTTTTCCAAGAAACCAGCCAAAGTACTGTCTCCAAGCTCTGCTCCAAAAAGATCCTTTGACTCTGCACTTCGGCAAATGGTATCTTATTTGTTTGTCATTTAAATTATGTCTCTGCTGATCATATAATTGTAAGCAATCAATAGCATCAATAAATTTGCAAATAAACAACAATAGATCAATATGCTTGACTTCTCTTGGTCTAATATTTAGTGTTTGAACTTTTGATATGGAAGTCTTAGAGGTAGTTTCTGTGCATCCATGGATTAATACATCAAATTGTGCATGTGCAGTTAATACACTCTAGCATATATTGTTCACATTAAACTGCATGTGGCTAGTGTCATTGCATCTGCATGCATTTGTAGTATGACATGTTATTAGTACATTAGAATTGGAGGCTGCACCGGTACATGCTCGCTTGTCACTATCTGATTTAGTATTTAATGATTTGCTCCCAAGAAATGAAAATGTTAGCATATTTAGGGTATTATTTAACATGTTTACCGAGTGTTGCTAAACTGAATTAAGTTAAGAGAATATTCTAATTTGGAAAGTATTATTATTTCATAATCTAAATTGGAAATCAAGTATTAAGCATTTATAGTTTAATGAGTCTAATAATATTACTTTATCATTTACAAAACTGTTGGGTGCTGTGAGCTGTCAGCATCCATGAATCCAAAACAATTTTACAACATAATTTGTTTTTTTTCAATATTTCTGTATTTGGTTATTTAAAAATCTCCATGCGCATATCTTATTAACAATTATGGCTCATGGAGGTTAAGCAAATGAAATATTATTTTGTAGGATCAACGGAAAAGTCCACCCAATATGTTCAGGCCACTCCTTTCTAGTGTCCCAAGTACAACCTTCTATGTGGGAAAAACGAGTTCTGCGCACCGTTCTTTGATATCTAAGAATTTCTCAGCCACCACCAGTAGCAACGCAAGTTCTGATCAAGGAACAAGCCCTGCACTCGATACTGAAGGAAGTGAACATAACCAAGACGATGCTGCAAGCGATTGTGACAAAACAACATATCCTGATGCTCCAGAAGATGTGTTTACCCTTGATAAGGTTGATGAGGTAATTGACCACGTTGGACATGTTATTCATGATGGATCACTTATTCAGCTTGAAGATTTTGATAGAGGTCCTACTGTTGATCACAACCTTGACAACCTTGAAGGATTGAGCCATCACAGTATTGATATGGAAATCAGTTCAAGTCCTGCTGCTTTGCATATCAAGGATGATCTTTCAGAAGTTGATGATCTTGAAAATGCAGATATTTGTTCCAACTGCGGCTGCAGGTATCATGATATTGGATCGGAGGAAAGCGACATTAAACTTTGTCCAGATTGCAGTAGGAGAGACAAACTTTTGACTGTTGCCATTCCTGAGACAATAGAAGTAGCTGCTGAGAACTCCCAAATGCTTCCAGTTAAGTTTCCAGAAGAATATAAACCATATGATAGATTGGAGCTACTGATGTCTGTTCCGGAACCACTACAAGTTGGTGACATGGATGAGCAAAGGGTTTCTCAGCATGAGGGGAACCTTGAACAAGGTCAGGAGTCTTATATTGAGCAAATTCAAAGTCACTCTCATGACGATTCACTTGCAAGGTTGCTGGTGGAGGATGGTGAGCAGAGGCATGCTAATCAGCAAGAGATGGGTCAACCATCTGTTAGTTATGGCCCGCCTGATAATGAAACTGGTGCTCAGCAGTCTCAGCACTTCAATGGTTATTCAAGTGTAAATGTTGACTCTTCAGAAGGTACTGGCATATCTGTACTGTTAAAGAGGTCAAGTAGTAGCAAGGGGCCTGTTCTCCAAGGCAGGACTTTTACTGCTGCTACCATATCGTACGACGACCCATCTTATGCAAGAGAAAGCACCAACAGTATGAGAAGCTCTTACGGGCATGGTAGTGGCTCTACATCTTCCTCTGTTGACTTCAGCTCAACTCGTGTGCACCGGCAATTAAGCGGCAAGAAGTATGACATGGAGAATTATAGAAGTGTCAAACACACAAGATCCCCAAGCACTGGAACTTCTGTCTCTGGAGTTTCAAACAGTGCTAACCAAGCTTTAAGTCATGCTACTAGTACACATGAAGATGTTGAGTCTTTCGATGACGCTATTGAACACGATGCTGTAGAGGTAGAGGAGGCACCATCAGCTTTAGAAACCACAGAAGCAGACATGTATGGTACATCAGTTACCGGGACTTCAGTTCTCCTTGAAGATAACTTTGAATGTAATGGGAGTCTCCGAAGAGTTGATGCTTCTACCTCTGAATTGTCAAGTGATGCAGTTGGTAGTCGGTTAGAGGACAAACAAGTAGCATCATGTCTAAATGGGGAAGAGTCTGTTTCATATGAAAATGGCAAGAACTTCCTAGACAATTCAAGGAGTGTTTCAGATCTAGAAGCGTCTGTTATTACTCCAGAGTCTTTGTCTGAAGAGGATTGCACCATGCTGAACTCCAGTGTTGATGGGGCAGATGTTTCAGAGGTTCCTCTTCATGGCTCGTTGAATGTAAAATCAGAGATAGAAATTGAACACTGTAATCAGAGTACAGCTTGTTTACATATTGACGGTCTCTCCCCTAAACCAAAGAGCAACATGGATGACTTTCACGACCCTTCAGTTCCTGCCATTTCAGATAAGGATTCAGTATCATCTGTTTCTGAGTTCAAGACCCCAGATCATGCACATGGCATCTTAGGTATGGTTTGTTGCATAATGAGTAATGACCTTTCTTTGGCTATTTCACCCTCACTATGATCACATATGGGCTATTTTACCCTCCAAAATATCATTGTTTATATATGAATATGCTGTGTTATTGAAATGTTTGGTCTATTTTATATATATTCATACCATATTATCTTATTCCAACGTTTGCCAATTTTGCTTGCAATTATTCACTTTCACACATTGAAGTACGCTCTGCATACAATAATTTTAGTCATTTCTCTGAGTGTGACCCATGTCGATCTAAACCTTTAAAGGATTAGGTTCTTTCCATATTTTGAGATGGGATTCATATGTTTTGTCCAATTCCGCTTACTGCTTGTTTTGTTTTTTCATAACAGAAGAATCAACTGTACGGTTAGAGGGCAAGCAAGGGAGTCACGGAAGAAGCCTTACACTTGAAGAAGCGACCGATACGATACTCTTCTGCAACTCAATTGTTCACGATTTGGCCTACCAGGCTGTATCCATAGCAATGGAAAAGGAAAACCCAGCTCCATTAGAAGATTCTCGGCTTCACGTTACAATATTGGGAAAGTCCGACAAAAATAATCCACGTGGAAGAACCGTTATCAAACGAGCTCTGAAAGCCAATAAAGGCAGGCAGAGGCGGGTGGAAACTGACTCAAAAACCCCTTCTAGCAAAACCGAGAACGACGAGAACGTGGACGAATCTTCAACGCATAATGTAGGGCTTCCTAACAAGGTTGAAAATACGAAACTGCCCCCAAAGCTGGAATCAAAGTGCAATTGCACAATAATGTGAAGGTGGTGGTATCCTTTCTTCCATTCTGACTGTCCTGTCCCTCTGAAAGCCCTAACCGCCTGCCTGCCGAGTGCTTTTAAGTTAATGGTTTTATTATCTGTTGAAATTGAAAGGGCTGCTTGGAACTATTGTCGAAATTGGTTTTTGTTGGTTCCTCAGATTTATTTGTGAGAAAACACCACCACCGCATCTGAGTTGTTGGTGACATAATTGTAAAGTTTTTATTATTGTGTAGGCTGATATTAGTGAGAGAAAAGAGAGGAGGCCGATGGAGGTTTGTGCTTGCTTGCTTGCGTGCTCCATTGGCCACATTCTTGTTAGTTCAGTATCAATTTCTATTTGTTGCCTAAGTTCACCGCAGGTTGTAGAAAAGTGTGAATTCAAAACCACTGCTAATTCCTATTCCTTTGTTTAAAATATACGTCGATTTTGTTTCGTTCGTAGCGTTAGCGTTTGCATCATCTGCTTGTTTTTTACGGAACCTGGAATTGTGTTGGAATGAGATCATTTTGGTTATGGTTTTAGTGTAGTGTTTTCTGGAACCCTAATGTCAAGGCCTAAGTGGTGCAAATTCTTGATGTCCAAATTGAATTGATTTTAGGTTCCTACAATGGTGTAAAAAGAAATGTTTTTTTGATCATTCTTGTTAGAAAATAGGGTTGATTTGGGCCATTTGGCATGTTTGATTGGGATTTGGTTGATAGTTTGATTTTATTCTCGAGTATTGTGGGCATGGCGCGTGGTTCGGGCATGTGTTTTACATGAATTTTTTTCCAAAGAATTATAGGAGAATTTACATATATTTATTAGTACATTACAGGTAACTATCCATGGATTTTCGTATCAATTGTCCAATCAAACAATATTTAATTCACATATATTTATGTGTACGAAGTACATGTTATTTATATGTACCAAATGCACAAGAAACACATGTTCTCCATATTATGCTCAACTGAATTTTCTAAAATAAAATGATCAACATTATGTAAACAATCTACATCAGATAAATTTTATTGGATTATAAATTTTAGGAATTTTTTTATTTAAGAAAATATCAAAAGGACAAGTAAAGAATGTGCAAAGTGGTTGGGCTGGAGAGGGGATGAGGTGGGTTTGTTTGGTTTCCTTTTGGATTGGCTAAAAATGTGGAACCATTGATGACTCACCACAAGCGTCGATCTGACTCTAAACCCGAGACTGTTACCTCTAAGTTAAGTTTGGCTGAACTAGACAAAGGGAGACCAAGATAAGTGGAGTGTGCCCATCGACTCATCACTAGCGTTGTTTTTAAATATATGATTAATAATTCATACATAATCAACAAAATCGACTACTTTTCAACGAAACACAAAATAACGAATTCGATTAGCCTATTTAACAAAAAAGACTAAATATATGGAAACAATGAACAACTGGAACTGTACTCTATAGAAGCAAAATAAAATATACAGACTAACACATAACAAAGTGTACAATGCATATATTAATTTAGAACAATTTCATGACATTTCTAATCAGTTTGAGACCTTAGCCATAAACTCCATGTCTTTTTCCATGGTGTACGATGTTTGGGGAAGGAAGCAAGCTTGGATTTCTATGCTGCCTTCGTCTGCGCCGGGGAATAGTGTCACCTTTCCAACCGCTTTATTTGCGACACCGCTTCTCACTGCAATCGGTCTTCCCCAACCAAAATTGTTGTCATATACTTTGAACCTCGGAGAGCTGCTCACCACTAATGAATTTTGAGTTAACATCATATTCAATGGATTCGACAAAATAGGATTTTCCACCCAACACTCCAAAAAGCTTTTCAACTTTTCTAGTGTGTGCAAAGCAACCATCTTGTTCATCTCCCATGCTGCTACACCTACCCCATGTTTCCCCATCACATCTCCTGCACCAACAATCATGTAGGTTTTTGAGTTAAGAATAGTAGTCGGGAAAGTAACATTCCCAAGTAATGTAAAATCTCATCGGAATGTGAGATTTAAAATACCATGTATATTTTCAAGTGGTGAAAATGTTGAAACGATTTTCATATCTTCCATTTTTCATTTTAAATGTCTATAATGCGCTTAGTTTTTCAAATGAGAATGATATTAATACTCGTATACTTAGATCTTAAACTCACTTGAAATAAAAATCAAACTAGATACTCGTAACAAGAGATATGGTCAATCAGGTGATGTCACGTTATTGATTAGCACTAGTATCCGTCCCAATGAATTTGTGAGTGCGGAGAGCGTCCAACCGGATTCATTTCCTCTGTCTCTCAACCAATTCATAATGGTTGAGATTCATGATACTACTCGGAACACTATGTATTATTAAAGTACTAAAATGGAACAATATCGTACAATACTGGTATAAATGCGAAAACTCACCGGCTTTCATGGTTACCGGAGCTCCGAGAACTGCATTGCCGAAGTATTGCTCCGGCAGTGGCAGTCGTGGTCTCGCACCTATTACCAGAAGGAGACGAACCTGCTCGTCGTACTCGAGTCGCCGCCGGCCGCGTAGAACACACCGCCACAAATGAGCCAAAACCGCTTGGAGAGAAGAGATTCGGTCCGTTCCCATCTCACTATTTGCTTGCGCTTTCAATTCCGCAATACTTTCCTTGCTGAAACGATAGATTCTCTCCACCAGTTCGGCGGCGTGTGTCCGTCACGCGCTTGCTTCTTTTGTACTAGTAGTTCGAGTGGAATGCGTACCGGACCGAATCCTTGAAGCCCTCGCCGGAGAGGAGGTTTGGAGACGGTTTCGAGCCCGGCGCAGATCTCGGACCAAGATTTGAAGAAATGCCAAAACGACGTGCCGTCGGCCACCGCGTGGTTGACGGAGCACCCGATGAAGA
>JAYMTF010003967.1:0-14102 GCA_036897485.1 Pelargonium nanum | reverse complement strand
TGAACACACAACCTCTTACATGAAGATGTGTGTCTTGACCATTGCGCCACCCCTAGGGGCAAAATAATGAAAATCTCATTCAAAAGTTTAGTTAAAGAAAAAATGGGAAATTAAATAGAAATAGCTAGGGACCACCGACAAATATCAATTTAGTCCTTGAAGTTATGGATAATTATATGCATGCCCCAAGAGATTTGACGCATATGGTTTGTGTTTCAACGCGGCGAGTAGTTACATTTCCACGTCAGATGGGCGCATGAGAATCTGTATAGTGAGTGAGTAGTCACCTTTTGGTGGGCCAAACCCATTTTACAATGAAATTAAATAGTAAACCAATGAAGCAATAAATGAAACTGTAGCAAACTTTTTATTTTCTAGCCAATTATAGGGTTGTCATAGTTTGACTACCATATGGTGCACCGTCCTCACTCTCTTCCTATTAACAACACATTTGTTGATACAAGTGAAGTGATGCCTGACGTGGACTAAAATACTTCGAACACGTGTAGATGTAGACGTCTTTTTGTTGTACGAGTTTTGTATTTGATCTTTTACCGTTAGAATATTTATTTTTGGATTTTCGCTTGATTAGTAGAGCTTAAAAGTTATGGATTCATTACAAGAAAAACAGTGATCAGCTACGGAATTTCCCATAGCTGATTGACCAAAATCTGTAGCTGATTCAATCAGCTACGGAACAGCGCTACGGGGACTAGTCCGTAGCTGTTAGGCTCGTAGCTAATCTTTTGCTACGGGGTCCGTAGCTGATCAGCTACGGATCAGCTGATCGACTTGCTACGGTTCCGTAGCTGATTTTTCGTAGCTGATTTGCTACGGGTATATTTGTAGCTAATTCGTAGTTGATCAGCTACGGAAGGCACCCCGTAGCTAAATCTGTAGTTGATCACTGTTTTTCTTGTAGTGATTTCCACACCGTTAAACAATACCCAATAGGGTATCCATGGATTTCATATCGGGTGTGGGAATAAGGTTACTTACCATTGTGAAATAGGGGTGTGTATATATGAATTTTAAAGAGAATGACACAAATGAATCTTAAAAGTCAAAAAAAGAATCTATACTCACAAAACCAAGATGTGAGGGGCGATCGCATTGTGATTGGTCGTAGAGTATTGTAAGTGGGCTTTGATGATGTCATGAGCTCAAATGATAATTTTATTTATCACATGAAAATGTCATAGTGATGTAAAACGATGTCATGATGATATGTAATGGGTCCACTAATGATGTGTTGATGAAGTCATTAAAATGATGTAGTAGTAATGTCACCACCTTAGAAACCTTGAGGCGCTATGGCCTTGGAGACTGTTCAAAGACCAATTTTAGGAAATGACTCTAGGGCGTACCATGCTTAAAGAATTCACTCGTACTTACCCATTGGCGTAGTGTAAGGATATGAGAGGTTACCAATTGGGCACACTGTTCATAGAAAGGTTATGAGGGGCTCAAACGTGTCGATGACTCAGGGATCCTGTAATATGATATCCTAAGGTCAGATTTGAGGCATATTGGGCACAACCCTGAAGGCCTTGGAGGTGTGTGTATCGCGTATGAGGTTACACGAGTTGGCTTGAGAGGGATAGATTTCACACTTAGCATTGCGGAGGAGTTGGAGGTCCATGAGGAAATACCTTTACGAGCACACGCCGCATTGAGGCCCTATGTCATGTGAGTAGGTTCAGGAGGCGATGAAGGGGTTGTGAAGGGTACATAATGCAATCAATTTTATACAAAGGGTATGAGACCCCTTCGCAGGTATTTGCGGTTTAGGAGCGAGTCATGTGTAAGGTGGGTACCTATATAACATTTTTGAATGGAACCTGTTAAGATTTAGATGAGCAATACCGATCATGTTATCTGTTTAGACTCCCGAAAAGGTTAAGTTGAGTCCTGACCAATGTATCTGAAGAGGTCACTTTATCCTAGGTAGTTTTATGGGGCGATAGGAGCTTAAAAAGGGCTTAGGGAATATTTGGAGTAAAAATAAAAATTTTGGTGGCATTACGATAAAAAATAATTTAAAAAAAATATTTGGAAACGGTCTAGGCGTTGAGATTGGTCCAATAACGGTCAGACCACCAATCAAAATTGGATTGGTTCAAGTGGCATGATTTGGTGCTTCGCGAGTATGCAACTGATGGTACGTATGCCATGTGTCGCGCACTGGTTGACTTGGAAGGGAGAGAGTGATCCAACGTGGTGAAGTGCTCTTAAGGGATTGTTCATGTGTTTGGAGGGGGTGAAATGGGGGTCTCCAAATGGGCAAACTTGTATTAGGGGAGGTGCACCATTCTAATTACTGTGAAGGCATAGTCGTGCATTCTTTATTAGTAGGGTTTGGCTTCCACAATTATATTTAGCATCTTCAATTCATATTTATCCGATGTGAGACACATCACCCACTTCAACATATATAGTTTATTATACTTTCTTGCAAATCTTACTGTTGACAAGAAACTAAAAATCTTACAAACTCTGAATTTTTGAATAATTTTATGATAGTGCCCTCAAGTTTAATTTATAAATTCATATATATGCATGTGTGCTAAAATGAAACTTCACTTGTATAGTTTATATGGCATGTGTACACTTATATTTGCACTAGATCATCGATATATAGATAAACTCTATTCCATTATAGATATTAAATTAAAATAAATATATATACCAACCCATAAGCTTTTTGAAGTATAGATAGAGCATGCAGAGATATAATATATTCGAATTCATGCGTATCCGAATATTGGAAACTGAAATAATTAATTAGTAATTGTAAGCACACTAGTTTGGAATGAGGAAAGTGATGAGTTGATCATGAAGCGACCCAGAACAACAGTGGACGACTCCACTTTTCGCAGTACCTACGTAATCACACAATATATATATTTTAGTTTTATTTGCTCATGCAAGCAGTAGCAGATAACATCAACTCATATAAAAAAGTTTATTGGGTAATAACTAGTAATAGCCTACCTAGGGTTTCTTTAACATATTCTCTTAATAAAAAAAACATTAGCTTATAAATTAATGTTAAAAACATCTCCATAATTCAATCATCATACTTTGTTAGCAAAGAAACTCATATGAAATATATTTACTAACAATCCATGGTGAGATTTATAAGAATGTTGGAATAAATCAAATTTATCTTTTATATGCATTTTGATCTGCATAGTCACTTTACCGTCAATCTTGTAGAGTATACAAGTATTAGAATAAAGCTTAGGTCAAGCAATGTTTCATCTTGATCTACCGACTTGTAGTCGATCGTGAAACTGAAACAATCTAACGCATAGAATAAAAATATGTATATTTAAATTTGAGGTCGACTCATACATTTTCTGAGTCATTGTCATATCATGAGCAATTTTGGGTGCGAAATTCTCACACGAACTGGTATAGGAGCCTCCAATCTCTCATGCATGGAGAAAAGTCCTGCAAGACATTCTATGGACCTCCATTGTCCGGAAATTGTTCTTCCGTTCCTCGACAGTTAAACAACTTCTGATTGAATATCTACATATATTCACACCTGCAGTAGAGGTCACAAAAAAGCATCATGTCAAAGAAAAAAGCTTATTGGATAATAGTGTAGTTAGGGTTTCTCTAACATATTCTCTTAATCAAACAAAGCATTAGCTTATATTAATTAACGTTAAAAAAACATCCCCATAAATCAAGTGTGATACTTTGTTAGCAAAGAAACTTATAAGAAATTGAGATTTATGAGAATGTTTGAGGTGGATGGAATAAACCAAATTAAATACAACGATAATGCAGGAACGAATGATATATCACCACCTTCCTTTTTTTTAACAGAAAACGAATATTTAAACAGCATTTTTGCATCTGCCTTTTATGGGGTCATCTAGGTCTGATGCAATTTGATATATTATAATATGTTAATATGATCTTAAAAACATATTAAAACTGTAATTGGTCTACTTCTCCATTGTATGTAGCCTTATTCTTCATTCTCATTTACCTTTTCTTGCATAAGAAGATCACCAGAACCAACTCTATTGCTTCTTCCTGGAAACTCAAAATTTAATGCTTAATTGTTCATTGCTTTAACTATTGGCTAGCTAGAGATAGTTAGTAAAAAGATGTTATAGTTTTACTGATGTTGACCATATATACTTTCAGTTGATTGGATTCAAAGTTGGTAGATAGATACGCATATATGCTTGGCCGCCATATATTTTATTTACAATAGTTTACTAACACTTGAAACATATATTTTCTAATAATAACTAAATATAAACATATATTTTTTATATAATAAAATTCATATTATTAATTACAAATCAAACATTACAAATTTAAATTTCCGTTAGGAATATGTAATTTATCCATTCCTCTAAGCTTGACACATTACTCGACGACCTAACCAAAGTACGTATAAGCCACCTGATTTGCAGATCTAAACAAAAATCTATGATAACAAATAGTCCAACAAGATTAAAAACATCACCCACAATGAAAATATCAAATTGAAGACATTGTTATCCTTCCCTCATTTTTCACAGCTTTATAAATTTGAAGCGCATCAAAATACCACTATAGAACTTCCAACAAGGGAAGACAACATAAATCTTTCAACAATAAAAGACAAAACTAAACTTCCAACAGGTTAAGACAACCGTAACATCTACCAAATGAGTAATAATACTAATATAACTACTAAAATACAATTTAAAACATGTAAAGAACCAATTTATATATTCATCGGTAAACATACTCTCACAAATTAACCAATACTGAAGACGAAGATGATAATAAGACGTATGCAAGTAGATCAAAAAAGAAGAGTCAGTAATCATAATGAAAGATTGTACCACCACCAATAAAAATCGAAGATGATTAAGAAAACTTTAGTAAAGAACTAGAAATGACTGTTAGAATTTTTTGAGAGAACTGAAAAAATATCTAAGTAAAACATATATTTATAATTGTTTAATTAGCAGTTGTGAGATAAATTGATTAAAGCATATGCAGACAAGGCTTAGGGTTTTGGTTTGTGCAGCAGTGGACGTAGTTATCATAGTCAATATATGACTCTGACCTCTTTCAAACCGACCGTTTCGCCAAAAAATTATCACTCACAAAAATGTTACAAGTCGTTTTCTGCAATTCTCCTCATTTATTTTGAACTATATTTGTTCTATAATTCATGATATCCCAATTTAATTTTTTTTATATACAGAAAGGCCTAAAGACATATATATATATATATATACAAGAAATCAATAGTGTTCAGAAAAAAGACAAAACTTCTTAACCCTAGTTTAGGGCTTTTGGCACTTTAGTGCACCAAAGTGGTCTCTTACACCACCACCACCAAGGATGTGTTGAGTGAGAATCGATCCTGAGACCTCATCCCACTCACACAGCTAGAATAACCAACTGCGCCGCCCTTAGTAGTTATATCCCAGTTTAGTTTAGGTAGAGAGTTTGTACATGTTGGCAGCAGCAACAGGAGCCACATATATGGACGGTGGCGGGCCTCCAGAAGCCACTTTGGGACACCACGTGTGGCCCAATATATACAACTTCATTTAAGTGTTCCAGGATCATTCATCAGTGCATAGTTGTATGTGTTGTTCTCGTTTTAGAGGAGCAACGTGTTTAATAATTGTGTCGTGTATGTGTATATCACATGTAAAACACACACAATATTATTGTTGAAGTAGTATATCAACTTTATTAAATTAAGGTTAAATGATTAATTTGGTTTCTCTTGGACTGACATTTTTTCTATTTAGCTAATTAGGGTTGTGCCTTATATCAGTTATTGTTAATATTTTTTTTTAAATTAAACTTACGCGACCAGTTGCAACAAAAAAGCCATAATATGTTACACCATAATTTTTGCACATGTCAACAATGTGGTCCACGTGGCCATGCCGCATCGGTTTCCAACCTCCAACAATAAAACGTCGCGTTTCATTTATTTTTCAACCAGACATCGTTTTAGCTTTGTCTGATTGAAAAACTAATTAAACGCTATGTCAAACCCACATGACAGACCCACATGAACCACCTTGCTGATGTGCACGTACAAGAACAGTATGGTTGAAATTACCCCCATTAATATTTTTTTTGAAATCTTACTTATAATTTTTCTTTTCTTTTCATATTTGTCCTCACTATATTTCACTTTTGCCCTCACTATAATTTTTTAAAATTTAATATGCCCCATTAGTTTAAAAAGATATGACTACTGCCCTGACCCACTTTTAGAAATATTGGGCTTAAATTAAATTAATAATTTGGCTTCTTTTTATCTTCTTAATGGTTCTTATATTTTTTTAAAGGTTTCGGTATAATAGTTTTGATAATTATTTCCTATCATTTGTAACTTTTGAAAATAAAAGTGTGAAGACATTTTAGTTGGTGAGTGGTGTATATATATACAGTAAAAGAATCTCAAATAAAATTTAATTGGCTTATGCTAAATTATTGATGAGGTGATGACACCTCATTTAGAAATTTGGATTCGGGCGGATCGCTCCGCTCTCACAATTTCTCTTAGGCCAGGATGAGTAAATTTAATAAAGTGTTATCTACTCATTAATAACTTAGCCTAAGTCAAAAACTAATTGACTTAGGTCTCTCTCTCACACCAACAGAACTCTTAAATAAATAAATAAAATCTTAAACAATTTCAAATTTACTCAAATAATTTTTACTTTAATGTCTTACATTAGTATCTACACATATTTTGTATAAGAAAATTATTAGAATATCATTAGGTTGCATTTGGGAACATGATTTTGATTTGAAATGTTGTATTTCAAATACAAATATAATGTTTGAAAAATGAAAGAATGTCACGACAAGATAAGAGTTGTTATTTGAAATCTCATGTTCTAAGCATGTTTTGAATGTCTCTGGATTTGACTCAAATCCAAATCCAAATTCTTAGAGTTTCCAATCATTTCATTTGGTTCAAATCCAACATTTCAAATCAAATGTTGATTCCCAATCACACCGTTATACTATTACATTTGTTAAAATTGCTATTTTATTATTATACCTTTTTTTTTCCAATAAAATGCCCCCGTTGATGAAAATTTCTTGTTCTGTCTGTGGTGGGTAGAGTGTGAAAAAGATTTTCATGTTAAATTTTGTTACACTTTTGTGTGAGAAATTTCAAATGTTGGGTAAATAAAGAGACATAATTCACACCGATGAATCATAGTGCTTTTATTAATTTGAACTAAATATGTCTCCACCCTACCGTCCTAAGCGAAGAAGCAATAGTATTATATATGTAAAATAAAATCCATTAGAGTGACTCAAAATTTAGCACAATAATACTTGAACATTTGTACCCTTAAGTCCTTAACTAATGAACTAAACTTTATTAGTATGTTATTATTGTTATGACTAATATTACTATCTCAAAATGATAATGTCTTAATAGCTTTATAATAATATAATATCATGAAAAGGTCGTAGTAAGAGTTCTCCTAATATCCATACTAATAAAAGATAATTACAACTTAGGACTGTTAGCACGCGGGAAAAAATGTAATCTGCAAATACCCGCTTCAAGAGGGGGAGAAAATCTTCGCTTAAGGGGTTAATGAATGAGGACAGGATGAATAAATCATCGCGGGTAAAACGGTTGATTTTCGTGCTCTAAAATCACCAAAAAGAAGTTGGAAAGATACATTTGAGCCAGGATTGGTGGAAGAGTGTAAAGGTGGCAGCCAGTCAGATTAGATTGGATTTAGTTAAGATTTCAGATTGAAACACGAGATATGATCCGATCCGATAATATATTCGAGACGGACAAAACTGATCCGATCCAATTCAATCTGATTCGATTAGAAATTGATCAAAAGGAGTGAACCCACCAAAAACGCACTCCACTCAAGCTTGAAGCACTAATGATTTTCGGGAAGATCAAGAGAAAGATGAGGTTTGGGAGAAGAAAATCTCAATGTTTTTAAGTGTCAAGAAAATGGGAGAAACTCTCCTAAGTCAAGTCACTTAACCCAAGTAAGAAGACGGGTCTGTGAAGATTTTGATTTCTCAACAAAACGTTCAAAAACTAAAACAAACGGCGGGCATTACTCCAACACGACACAAATAATTCATATCATTTGGAGTGAGACAACTGATGCTACTCGAAAAATCATAAGTCATTCGTTCTCGATTGCCCAAAACTTGCTCGCATGTACTTGTTCCCAAGTTGAGCACCTAAAGACTTAATCCGAAGATTAGGCACCCGAAGACTTGTGCATGGAATGCGCGTCTAAAGACATACTTCCCAATCAGGGAACCCGATGCACCCAAATCACATTATCACAATTGAGATAGCTTGTCTCGCAATCAAGAAACTTGTGCCAGTGTTCGGGCATTACTTGGTCGCTACAAAACTCGAGCTGCTAGGCACATCTTGGTCGCAGCCAAAATGATGCTTCCACCCTTTATACCGCTCGTCGGTCTATCTCCAAGGCCCCAAAGGAAACTAGAAAACATAAACAACAAATGACCGTTCAAATTACAATGGGTCACTCCGAAGGCCCTTGACTCACCGGGTTACCTCATAAGCTCTCCGTCTCATTGGGACACTACCACAACACTCTACTCTTATCGAACTCTACAATACTACCTGATGCTGTAGAGGCTTCTAGAGACTTTGATCCTCCATGTGATGCTTGAAAAGCATGCACAACTCTCAGACTCGCTTGGCACCCGCAAACAATGCACCCAAAAAGGCAAAGAGAGCTTAGCCCACAAGTGGGTTTCGAAGAGGACCCCACTTGCCCCTAGGGAGTGGCGCAATGGTCAAGACACACATCTCCATGTGGGAGGTCGTGGGTTCAAATCTTATTGCGTCGGGTGTGGTGGGATTTTGGGTTAAAAGGGGAGAGTTGCCCCCTGTTGTGTAGCTCAACTAAAAAACAAAAAAGACCCCACTTAATCAACAACCAACCACGTATCAACACGTGACAAAGACTTTTTGTAAGTATAAATAGTCCTCCCTTAGTACGTGCGTAGGATCCACATTTGTTATCATTTATTACTCACTCTACTTTTTCTCTCTAGTTTTGTCATTTCCGTTTGAGAGCTCATTTTCACGCCTAAGATGTTGTTTCAAAAGCACATATGAGATCTCTGTTAAAGATGTGTTACAATTCATGCCACTCACTGACTCACATGTCCGAGATCAAGAATTAAAAGCTCAAGTTAGCATTTGAATTTAGATCATTTTCTAGAAAAAAAAATATTCTCTAACATGTAGACAAGACAACAAATAAATTTTAGTGCGCCCACAGACGCGCAACAAGCCTTGAGTGAAAATAGTTTTGATTTGATTAAACATAAATAAACCTTTTTGAAATTTAAATCCGTTCATAGGTTAATTTGGTCGGTTCTAGACCGAGGAACACCTCACCAAAACAAGTTAATGAGAAACTAAGTATCCATGAGGTAATGCACATATTTGTGGAATTGGTGGTTGGTCTTCAAATTAGAGTAACAAAGTCTAACATGAAAACCAGACAACAAATGTAAAATGTTGGTCTTAAGTTGATACGTGTGGTTGCGTGCGTGCACAAAACCTTACCAGCTCCCATAAATATGGAGAGACCAAACACTATTTAAAAATCACACATTTCATCAACAAAACATGTTCCCATTGGTCGGTTCAGCTTAATAAATGACTTGCCACCGTTTATCAAATCACAATCAAATGGAAACTATACACATAAACTCATAAAATAACCGATAATATGGTTTTCAGGGAGATTTTGGTCTGACTTTACAAGATTACCTGTTGCCACGTTGACCTTTGAAAAATCAAACAATTCTTAAATATTGACTGGGAAAATCTTCAACACTAATCAGCAAACACAAAAATATTTATATGTGCTTTCACATGAAACTAAAAGAACCTTCTGACTTTTTTTGGGTTCCATATGGTGTGGACATGACATGACACCAAACGGGTCGTATACTTTCTATTCTAGGAAACTATTGACCTACACAAATAATATATAAATAGCACGTAATCCACAAGATAGTATACTAAAATAGTTTTCTTCACTTGCACAACTGGGTAACAAACAAATTATTAGTTTCTCACCATGTAAATCATGTGGACATGCATGTTTCTCCTTAATTTGAACTTACGTGTGTATTGTGTGGGGTTTCGCGTACCATACGCCTGGCTTGCGTGCAACATGCGGGACCTCGCTGACGTGGACGCCATGCATGCAAACAACAAATATACGTCTCTAGAGACGACTGTGTCTATATATGTAGTCTTAATTTGGTTTCTTTACAAGCTTCGTATGTACCTTCACACTTCATTACAAATGTAAATGTAAGTATGCATGTTAAACTTCAACAAGATACAGCAATAACAACAGATAGATATTGGGAAACATATATATATGTATGATATACAACAGTTAAGTACCTACAAACTAAAGATTAACTTGCGTATACATGAATGCAGATATAGAACAGTTATATCGGTACGTGATGGTAAATGAAAAACACATGCACCAAACCCCAGATGTATTTCATGTTTCCGATGCATTAATGGTTCAAAGACAAAGGGTTGATGTACCCAACCAAGCATATGTATTGCACGGTTGAAACCAATATGTATGTATATGTATACACAGAGAATTGTCACTTTGTTCTACAAGAATATTTTTCCAGATTTTAAGCTTATTAATTCTGCAAAAGTGCAATGTATAATTGTATCAAATCAATCTGCAACATCATCATCATCACGGTTGCCCAGGACTGATGTGTTGTGTGAATTGGACAAGTAACCCTTAAACCTGCAATAACTTTGTTCATGGACACTGGACAGTATAGGTTTTCAAAAATTAGTCACAACTTGTGAATCTAAAACACTAAATATGCAATTATATGCCTGCATAGAAGTAAAGGTTTAAGTGACACGGGGGATTTTCAACAGTGAATTTTTGTTAGTTTTCTTCATAAATTTCACATAGATTTACAATAAATTTTATTACAAAAAGCAGAAAGATAATCAATGCAGTTGCGCATTAAAAAAGGGAATTTCCAAGCCAAGAACTGACCTCCTTGCATATCGCTCAAACTCTCTGAGGTTCATTGAATGGATGCTGCATGGTTCGAGCTTCCAATACCTTCTCCAGGACATAGTGACATCTGCAAGTATCAAAGAACGATATCACAAGTAACTTGCGTATTAAATTTGATAGGGTAACAGATTGAACAAACATGAAGGATTTACTAGTGGTACCTCCATGGGAGATGGTCAAGGAACATAGATCGCGAGACAATAATATCTTTGAAGCTTTCTCTGTCTGCTATGTAAGCTCTGTAAATTTGTGCATTCTCATTGTATCTCCAACCTTTCCACCGTGGAATTTGAGAGCTTGATTCTAGCGGCACAATATGGATAACAAAGCCTGGTAGAAACACCTCTGGAGGATCTCCTACTGACTTATTTTCAGGATTTGGGACAATTTCCATAAACTTAGATACAGCATTCTCGCATAAATTATCATCAAAAGTGTCATGAAAAGGATTGATGAATTCATCATCATCATCATCATCAATTTCATCAAAATAACAATTTGCGTCAGTGTAATGCCAGAGGGAATACTCCTGATCCTCTACCTTGCTTCCTGCAGTGGAAGTGAGAATTTTTTAGAAAAAACACTCTGCCTTTTATATTTCCACTCAAGTGTAATGCATGTTCTCTCCCTAAGTAGCAAATTTGAAGCATTTCAGCTTGCAACATATTTTATGAGCATAAATTTATCAGTACCTAGAGCATCATCTCTATATTGATCATCGTAAATCCGATTATGTTGATCTTCCGCTGCAGTGGCCTTAGGGTGGAACTTTAACCCTCTTCTTTGGTACTTACTCATGTGAAGAAATCGGCGCGCAAGACTCAGAACAGTAGCTGAATTGGTTTCTGTATCTTTCGACAGAGCAGTAATTGCAGCCGCACGAAGCCGGAGGATAGATCCAACAGAAAGGCGCGAGGAAAATTCATCATTATACACAATGCTGAAAGAAGTCCAAAAGCTTACACTAAGATAGCCACAAAAATTGAACTTGCCTTGAACGATCAGCTATAATGGAGACAGATTACTTTACCTTGTAATGAATTCTGAACATGCATTTGCTACTATAAAATCCATGCATGGTAAGGGCCCGAATGCATGGACGTGCAAGCCAGGAAATAGACGATATAGCTGTACAAATAAAAGGAAAATGACAAAAAGTTGGTGAAGGAAGCCAAATGGAAAAACAAAACCATCTGACAAATTGACAATCTTATACTACAGAACCATTTTTTCTCTTCTCTAAATGAGTTTTTTTTCTTTTTCCCCTTACTAATCCTTGAAAGAAAGTGGTTCGCTTTCCAAAATAATTTGCAGTGTAACAGTTCTGCTTCCATTATTTAAGGATAAAATAGATAGGTGTACAAATTTATATCCTTAAATTACTCAAACATTTATTTAGAGACATGAGCTCAGATATTGTACAGTAAAACTTTTCCAATATGACCAAAAATTTACTTTCTGGAGAGTGGTTTGTTTTACATGAATGATGTCCTTTGTAGAGAAACAAAAAGTAGACTGTGATATTTCTTATATTTGATCATTAGGAGGGAACCCTTTGTATAGGGTAAACAAGAGTCGAAAAACACAAATTGACTAATACAAGAAGAGACAAGCACATTTTAGGTGCATGAACTTTTATCAAATGTACAAATAGGTCACTTTTAACAAAGTTTGTTCAAATAGGTGCATGAACTTTATTTTTATATTTTTTTTGGTAAAGACAAGCCAGAAAACAGCAACCCAGAAACCAACCCCCCACCTAAGGATCAGTCATGATCCGTTTATCTTTCATCACCCCAGCAGCATCATCTTCCACCACAGTGAAAATCTTGAGCTGATCAGCACAGCCACTGCCTAACCACGCGAGCGCATCCGCAACACCATTGCATACTCTATAACAGTGACCGAGCCGGACCTGCCACCTCCTTCTGATAAGAGATTTAATCTCATCAACAATATCCTCCAGCAACCATGGCACAGAGGCCTTCCCTCCTACCATTTTAACCACCCCTTTCAATTTTGAACAAATAAGTTAAATTCGCTAACGGTGTTAACTTATTTCGTTAAAAATAGTTATGTGACAGTTTATGTGATTTATTTTTTGACGTGGAGTATGACGTGTATAAATATGATGACGGACAGCGATGATGTGTCACTGTTAAAAATAAAAAATAAAGGTATTCTAGGCCTGAACAATTATATGAAGACAAGGGGCTAAGGGCATGCTCAGGTAGTTGGGAATACAGATGCAGATTCGGCAAGATTCCCATCAGATAGACATTCCACATCAAGATACTGTATAATGATAGGTGACAATTTAGTCTCCTAGAAGAGGCAAAAGCAAGATGTTATTGGTAGATCTAGTGCAAAAGCTGAATATTGGGGTACAATTTTAGCAACATGTGAACTTATTTGGTTAAAACAACTTATTCAAGAGTTAAAATTTATAAAAGATACTCAAATGAGATTGATATGTGACAATCAAGCAACTCAATACATTGCCTCCAATCTAGTGTTTCATGAAAGAACCAAGCATATTGAAATTGATTGTCATTTTATTAGAGAAAAAGATTATGTTAGGATGTATTGCTACTAGTTTTGTCAAGTCCAAAGACTTACTGATAGACGTCTTTACCAAATCTCTTCGAAGACCTCGCATAAGCTACATTTGTAACAAGGTTTGTGCATATAACCTATATGCTCCAGGTTGATAGGGAGTGTTAGGATTGTACAAGTTAGCAATCAAGATTAGGAAGTAGTGTGGTAGTAGTAAATTAATTTTGTTTCCTATTTTTCCTTTTTGTACGTTAGTCTTCATGTATAAATTAGTTGCTGATTTCTTGATACAATACATAGAATTCTCCTTTAATTCTACGCCCTCATATTCTACAACAAGAAAGGAAATACACTTTTTTTTTTTTTTTGAAGGGATATGTTTATCTATTAATAACTGGAAAACCAAAAGAACGTACAATTCAAAGA